>CM019063.1:479831768-480015685 GCA_009667805.1 Leptobrachium leishanense | reverse complement strand
CAGGCGATCAGATGAGATGTGGGTGACTGTGGATGATGGGTGATAATGTCCTACCTGTGGAGAGAGGAGACACAGGACTTAGGGATCGTGATGGCGTAGGGGATCTTGGATGAAGCTCCAGGAAACAACTCTGGATGTCCACTTAAAAATGCCACTTGCAAATGACACTCAGAGCGGTGAATGATCCTATATGGACCTATAAACCGAGGTGCCATTTTCATAGAAGGCACCCGCAACTTCACGTTCCTAGTGGACAACCAAACCCTATCCCCCACGTTATAGGAGGGAGCTTGTAACCTATGCCTGTCAGCCTTGCGTTTTGGACAGCAACATTGCGCTCCATATTTTCTCGAATCTGTCTCCAAATCTCTTGCAGTTGAGTGAGATGGTCATCGAGAGCCGGGATGACCTGTTCAGTAAACTGAAGCGGTAGAGCCGGAGGGAAAAAACCATAGATGGCAGAAAAAGGAGAGTGGCCAGTGGCCTCGTTAATGGCGTTAATACGTGCATACTCAGCCCAGGGCAACAACTCCGACCAATTGTCTTGTTGTTGTGTGGTAAAGCAACGTATGTACTGCTCGAGACCCTGATTTGCCCTCTCTGCTGCCCCATTGGTTTGTGGATGATATGCTGAAGAGAAGGCCAATCGCACCCCCATCTCTGCACAGAAAACCCTCCAGAAACGAGAGACGAACTGGCTCCTGTGTCAGAGACTATTTCAGACGGAACCCCATGTATTCGTACAATCTCTCTAGCAAATACAACCGCCAGTTCTTGGCTGTAGGAAGCTTAGGTAGAGGGACAAAATGAGCCATTTTGGAGAAGCGGTCTACAACTGTCAGAACCACAGTATGACCCTTGGACTTCGGCAAGTCCACAATAAAATCCATAGATAGATGAGACCATGCCTCTTAGGCATGGGTAAAGGCTGCAATAGACCGACAGGCAAGGATTTACTGGTTTTGCTTCTGGCACAGACTTGACAAGCCAAAACAAACAGACGTACGTCCTGTCGCATGGTGGGCCACCAGAACTGTCTGGAGATACTGGTAAGAGTCTTAGTAATACCAGGATGACCTGCTGGTTTAGAATCATGAAACATTATGAGTAATTCTTGTCTTTCCTTTTCAGGTACAAACAACATATCTGGAGGCTTGTCAGGTGGAGCCCCTACTTGAACTGCCTGGAGGCGTTCCAGGAAAGGCGAGGAGACAGACAAGACTGTGGAAGCCACAATACGTTCAGGAGGAACTATAGGATTGTGGTCTTGTGTATTAGATTCATACGGGTCATATTGACGAGATAAGGCATCAGCCTTTACATTGCGGTCACCTGGTCTGTAAGTCAATACAAAATTAAACCGCGACAGTAGCAATGACCACCTGGCCTGTCTCGCGTTCAAACGTTTAGCATCCCCGATGTACGTAAGGTTCTTATGATCAGTAATTATCAATAAAGGGTCAAGAGTACCTTCCAACAAATGTCTCCACTCTGATAAGGCAGACACAATAGCAAGCAATTCTCTGTTACCGATATCATAATTGCGTTCTGCTGGTGATAATTTTCTTGAAAAGAACCCACAAGGATGTAGAGGTTTTCCTGGAGACTCTCTTTGAGACAGGACAGCCCCAATGCCTATCTCGGAAGCATCAACCTCAAGAACAAACGGAATCCTGGGATCAGGATGCCGTAACACGGGAGCAGAAGTGAAAGCTTGTTTGAGGGCTCGAATGCTTGTTTGGATTGAGAAGACCAGATCTGGTTCTTCAGACCTTTACGTGTCATATTAATGATAGGGGAGGCTACAGCGGAATAATTCTTGATAAATCTCCTATAATAGTTGGAAAACCCAGAAACCTCTGTATGGCCTTGAGACCTTGAGGGAGAGGCCATTCTGTGATGGCCGTGAGTTTAGAAGGATCCATCTCAAAACCTTCTGGAGTGATAATATACCCAAGGAATTTCACAGTAGTAATGTCGAATAAACACTTCTCTAGTTTGCAATAAACACCATTGTCCAGTAATTTTGCTAATACCTGTCTGACATGTGCATGGTGGGTTTTCAGATCGGGAGAGTAAATCAATATATCGTCTAGGTATACTATAACAAAGGTTTGTAAGAAATCTCTGAGCACATCATTAATAAAATCCTGGAATACCGCTGGAGCATTACAAAGACCGAAAGGCATGACCAAGTATTCATAATGCCCACTCCTGGTGTTAAATGCTGTTCTCCATTCATGCCCCTCTTTTATACGTATCAGGTTGTAAGCTCCTCTTAAATCAAGTTTTGTGTATACTGCTGACCCCCTTAACCTGTCGAACAGTTCTGATATGAGAGGGATAGGGTACACGTTCTTAATGGTGATCTTGTTAAGCCCCCTATAATCGATACACGGGCGTAAATCTCCCCCTTTTTTAGACACAAAAAAGAACCCAGCCCCTGCTGGCGAAGAGGTGTCACGGTTCCCGGATCCCACCACGCAGTACTTAACCCCCAACACTCCACAAAACTCAGAAGCTACCAACAGTGTAGCTGTGAATGATCCCTATCTGTCTGGTCCTTAGAATTGGCCAGGTAAACTAGCTAGACAGAAAAGGGTTAACAATACGGAGAGGAGTCAGCCGAGCCAGAATCAGGAATACAGAGTTCAGAATGGTCAAATGGAATAGCCGGGTCGGTATCAGAGCAGTAGCGTAGTACAAGAAAATAGTCTAGGGCAACAGAAGGCAGAATGGTCAGAACACAAGCAGAGGTCAATAACAGGTTAAATCAATTTAGCAGTCAGGTACAAGGAGCTCAGGTTATGGATAACCACGATCTGGCAACTTCTGAAACTATACTGAGGGTTTTTAAGACCTTCACCAGACCACGCCCCCCACTCAAGCCACACCTCATGCAATCACCTCTGCCTGTCTCCATTTAAACCGGGCAGGTCAGCGAGCAGCATCAGACTTGCTGTCCTCAAGCACACAGGTAGGGCTGAAGCCCCCAACGTTACAAGAGGAACGTCGGATAAAACCTCTCTCCAAATTCTCCTTTATGTACTCTTCCATGATTTGGTTCTCCTTTATGGAAAGAGGATATACTTTGCATCGAGGAGGCATGGTACCAGGATGAATATCTATGGCACAATCATATGGTCTATGTGGAGGCAGTTTCTCTGCCTCTCTTTTATCAAATACAGCCCTGAGGTCGGCATACTGGTCAGGAACCTCTGTAGACAATGGAGGAGCTGTGGGTGTGTTCAGGGCACTGACATGCTGAATGGGTATTAAACAAGTCCCAAAACAAGCAGGCCTCCAAGACAGTATCTCTCCCTTAGCGCAATCAATAACAGGATTATGTTCCACCAACCAAGGGAAACCAAGTACAACAGGATTGGAAGGTGAATGGATAACTTGAAATATGATTTCTTCTTTATGCAAGAGACCAGGGGTAAGAACCACTGTAACCGTATCGTGAGTAATCCTAGGGCAGGATAACGGTCTGCCGTCTATGGCTTAGACGGCTAAGGGTGTCTCTCTTACAACCAGAGGTAGAGAAATGGAAGAAGCGTAGTTAACATCGATGAAGTTGCCAGCAGCCTCAGAATCCAAAAAAGCGGTAGTATGTGTTGTTTTGGTCTCACAAGCCAAGGATACTGGTAACATAAATTTAGTGTCTTTGACAGGAGACATGCACGTCACACCCAAGGCCTGTCTCCTCAGCTGCCTTAGGTGTGGTAGTTTTCCGGCTTATCATGCATCTTAGGACGAGTAGGACATTGAAATCGTACATGTCCCCCAAACCACAATACAGGCACAATCCCTCACGAAAACGCCTTGTTCTCTCTTCCTCTGTAAGCCTAGTACGGCCTAGTTGCATAGGCTCAGAGGGAGGAGATAACTCTCTTGGTGGTGCCTGAAAGACAGGGGCCACCTAGGTAACGGTCTCTTGGGCTTCTCTCTTGGAGTCCTTCTGTCCCTTATCTGATTATCCAGATCTATACAATAATCAATGAGTTCACACAATACCTCAGGTAGTTTATGTGGAGCCAATTCATGCATCAATGACTCTGATAACCCCTCCATAAAAGCCAGAATCAGTGTCTCATTTGTCCAGTTCACATCAGAGATCAAGGTTTTAAATTCTATGGCATAATCAGAAACAGTCCTGTTCCCTTGACGTATGCGGAACAAGGATTTGCCAGCTACCGTGGCCTTTCTGGTAGGATTAAATGTACGTTGTAACTCGGCTATGAATTCTTTATAATCCCGTATGATAGGCTCCTCTGCCTCCCATAACGGAGTCGCCCATGTCAATGCTCTGCCAGACAGATGATTAATAATGAACCCCACTTTGGCAATGTCAGAGAAAAACATCTGTGGATTTAATTTAAAATGAATATCCACATGGACCAAAAATCCCCGGCACTCTGAGGGAGTACCGTCAAACCTCATAGGAGCGGTCATGTGTACCTGGGATGTCTGAACGACAGGGGACACAGGTATATCAAGCGCGGGGTGCAACCCCAGCTGGTTCCAGGTGAGCCGTACGAGTCAGGATAGTTTGTAAGGCAATAGCAAACTGATCCATCCTATGATCCTGCTCATCCTGTCTGGATACAAAGTTAGCCAAGTGCTGTGTTAAGTCTGCAGGATCCATAGTGGCCAGATCGTAATGTCACGGTTCCCAGATCCCACGACGCAGTACTTAACACCCCACACTCCACAGAGCCCAGAAGCTACCAACAGAGTAGCCGTGAAAGATCTCTAACTGTCTGGTCCTTAGGATTGGCCAGGTAAACTAGCTAGACAGAAAGGGTTAACAACACGGGGAGTAGTCAGCCGAGCCAGAATCAGGAATACAGAGTTCAGAATGGTCAAATGGAATAGCCGGGTCGATATCAGAGCAGTGGCGTAGTACAAGAAAATGGTCTAGGGCAACAGAAGGCAGAATAGTCAGAAACAAGCAGAGGTCAATAACGGGTTAATTCAATATAGCAGTCAGGTACAAGGAGCTCAGGTATGGATAACCACGATCTGGCAACTGCTGGGAATACACTGAGGGTTTTTAAAGACCTTCACCAGGCCACGCCCCCCACTCAAGCCGCGCCTCATGCAACCACCTCCCTGCCTGTCTCCATTTAAACCGGGCATTGGTCAGCGAGCAGCATCAGACATGCTGCCCTCAAGCACACAGGTAGGGCTGGAAGCTCCCAACGTTACATTCTTCCCTTTACTTGGTCGGATCATTCTCCTGTGCTTCTAACGCTGTCAGATGATTATAAATATTACACGAGACCGCCATGGCGACTTCCAGCACACGTGCTCATACACGACCAGGCCGCTTCAGCGTTGACGAACACATTGAAAGATTACTTCACTGAAAATGACACCCAAGACGTAAATCCTTTCACTTTATGGCAAGCGCATAAGGTGGTGTTCCGTGGAGAATGCATAAAATGGGCAGCCAAGTTGCGTAAAGACTATGTCTCCGCACGATTAGAGCTTCTAGCCTCTGTACAAATATTAGATACTCAGAATAAATTGTCTCCCTCGCCTGCTTTGGCCGAGGAGTTGGACGGGGCTATATGCTCTCTACGAACCCTGGAAGCAGATAGATATTTTGGTTCTATGGCCAAGCAAAAAGCAAGGTTTTATGCATTCCAGAATAAACCTGGACGCTTATTAGCTCACAAGCTTAAGCCCTCTCGGACTCCTACTAAGGTTGCCGCAATTCGAACGGCGCAGGGTCTGATTCATAACCCTATAGCCATTGCAAACGAATTTGCAACTTATTATGAGTCTCTGTATAATCTGGCTATAGCCGATTCAACACCCAACCCGACCGCAGACGACATTAATGCATATCTAGCGAACTTAAATTTACCGTCGCTGACAACCACACAAGCAGAATCTCTGTCAGCTCCTATATCACAAGAGGAACTCTCCGGCGCTATTAAGGCCCTCCCGAAACATAAAGCACCAGGCCCAGACGGACTGACTGATCAATATAATTCCTCTTTCTCCACCATACTGATACCACATTTATTGACAGTATTTGCACGGGCAAGAGAGACGAGTTCGTTCCCAGTAGATATGTTAAGGACACATATTATCACATTGCCGAAACCAGTTAAGACCCCAGACGCTTGTAAAAAGCTGAGACCTATATCGCTTCTAAACGTGGACCTGAAATTGTACAGTAAGATTTTAGCGACCAGACTTCAAACATTCCTCCCAAAACTGATTGGCCCCGACCAAGTGGGTTTTATTTCCGGATGGCAAAGCCCTGACAGTACAAAAAAACTGATTAACCTCATGGAAACGCAGCGGCGCTCGGGTCAATCTGGCCTCTTACTTTCGTTGGATGCCGAAAAGGCATTCGACAGAGTGAACTGGTTATTTATGGAACTGGTTATGACTAAATTTAACATTCCCACCGAGTTTCGAGCCGCGATACAGGCAATATACGATTCTCCCTCCGCGAGAGTGCTCATTTCGGGCTTCTTGTCGGAGGAATTCGTGATCACGAATGGGACCAGACAGGGATGTCCGTTATCCCCTCTTTTATATGCGGTGGTTTTGGAGCCCTTGGCACAAGCCATAAGACAGAATGATGAGGTTAGGGGAATACAGGCAGGCCTGGCTATATATAAACTCCATCTTTTTATGCTGATGATATATTAGTCACTCTGACTGATCCTCACTCGTCCATTCCTGCCCCACAAGACGAACAAACTGCTTACAGCCAACTTACCTATCATCTGGTCAATGTCTCCAAAACGCAAGCTCTACCTCATAATATCCCCCAGACACAACTGACCGCACTACGTCGTCTATACACGTTTGACTGGAGATCCCACTATCTCACATATTTAGGTCTGCGTATAACATGGGACCTGGGGGGACTGATTAAAACATAACTATGATAGAATATTGACCGAAGTGAAATCCTTGTTGTCTCAATGGAGATCCCGGGAGGTGTCGTGGCTGGGCAGAATGGCGGCTGTAAAAATGAGCATTCTTCCAAAAATTTTATACATTTTTCGCACCCTACCACTTAAGCTACCAAGACTCTATTTGGACACGTTACAATCTACCCTGATGACTTTTGTTTGGAACCATAAACGTCCTAGAGTTCCTAGATGCCTCTTATACAATAGACAAACAGAAGGTGGCTTACACATGCTAAATATCCACAAATACTATAGAGCCTCCTGTTTGGCGTCATTATCCGAAATCTTTCATAAAGAACCATGGCCACAATGGCTTGTAGTTGAAGCCTCTTGTTTGGAAGGTCACGATTTAGCCAACTTGCTCTGGGTGCCTTCATCTTTTAGACCTAAGTTGCAGGCCCTTATGCCATCCACAGCCCTTCACCTCGGAATCTGGGACCGCCATTTAGACGTGCTCACGAGCCACTACCCATTATCCATGACTGCTCTTTTGCCTTCCGTGTCATACCTCTTGCCTCAGACACTTTTTGACCCTTGGCTCAGATGTGGGGTTTATAACCTACATCATCTTTTCACACCGACTGCCATGCTCTCCTTTGATGCTGTCCGTAGTAAATATTCGATCTCAGACTCAATGTTTTTGTCGTATATGCAAATATATTCTTATCTAAAAGCGAATAAGGTTCTAACTGGACTCGAGACACACAAACCGCTTTTGTCAGAGGTGGAGTTGTTCTGTCTGTACTCATTGTCTTCCAGTAAGCCGATATCACTATTTTATCGTATATTAAATACACCGGCCACCAAAGAGTGTTGGGCTTTCCAGAAGGGATGGGAGAGAGATTTATCTCAGTCCTACTCAACTTCCCAATGGAAAAAGGCGTACAAATTTTCAATGGGAGCAACCAAGTGTGCAACTTTGATAGAGACACACAGAAAAGTCTTGTACAGATGGTACTACACACCGGACAAACTGAAACGATACTCGCCCCAAGCATCCGATCTATGCTGGAGATGCGCTTCCGCAGTTGGCACGATGGGACACATTTGGTGGCATTGCCCTGGAGTAGCCGAGCTCTGGAGAGACATTTCGGCACTGGCCACGGAAGTATTGGGAGTGCCGATACCTCATGCTCCAGAAACACTTTTATTAGGAATGATAGATCTCCCACGGCCACATATACAGATGTTATTCATCTTGGTTTCTACTACTGCCTTATTGATAGCTAGGAATTGGAGGACTGTCCACCTACCTACCCGGAAACAATTGATAGACTTACTGGACCAATACCGCCACTTTGACACCAAAGCTAATACGATATATGGCTTTAGACCAGCCAAAAAAGATCCTTGGCAACTGTGGGATATTCAAAAAATTTATGAGACATGCAGGACTGGTCGTCCGGACGCTCAGGCTACTTCTGGTTAAGAGTTGTTATTAATTCTGAAGTACGGGATTGATTGCATAAAAGCAGATATTACTGTAGACCCTTCCCCCCCCTCCTCTAACTCCTTTTTTTTTTTTTCTTCCCCTCTTCCTTTCTCTTCTTTTCTCCTCTTCTGTTACTGTATATTTAATATACTTGACAAGTACAATTTTATGTCACATGTAAAATACCAATAAAAATATATTTACAAAAAATAAAAAATAATAAAGTAAAAAACAAAGTATATATTATATACAACTATGTATAAATACCGACATATAAGAATATAATTTCTGTTATTGTCACTGTACAATGTAGACAATAAAAAGCTCTACAAAACACCAAAAAAAAAAAAAAAAAGGAATCTGTGACATGTTGATCAGCATTTTTAGCCTTAACTATAGCTTCCATATTTGAAGAGGCTACTGTTGAGAGAAAATGATATGTAACACAGAAAAGAACAGTCTATATGTAATCAGAAAATAATCACAGTGGACATTGTGCCATAGGGAAGAATAATTTCATGAAATCAATCAAGCTAGTTGATGGCTGCCACCTTGTGAAATTTGGGTTTAACGTTTATTGCTAAAATCTCATTATTTTAAAATAAGATTGGTTTTGTAAAAGTAACCATTTTAAAACTGAACCAAATACTGTCACAATATAACTTTGAGCTAATTAATGCAATGGGTAGCTATGAACATGATGATATATCACATGTAATTAACTCTCAACATTACATGAAAAATAAGAGTCACAAATCTTTTATAAATAACTAGTTGTAAAGCCTGCCCAGAGGGCAGTCTAATGTGGATATACTGCCCCTGCTCATGGATATACTGCCCCAGCTCGTGGATACTGCCCCAGCCTGCCCAGAGGGCAGTCTATTGTGGGTATACTGCCCCAGCTCGTGGCTACTGCCCCAGCACGTGGATATTGCCCCAGCATGTGGATACTGCCCCAGCACATGGATATTTGCCCCCAGCACATGGATATTTGCCCCCAGCACATGGATTTGCCCAGCTCATGGATTTGCCCAGCTCATGGATTTGCCCCCAGCTCATGGATTTGCCCCCAGCTCATGGATTTGCCCAGCACATGGATTTGCCCCAGCTCATGGATTTGCCCCAGCTCATGGATTTGCCCCCAGCTCATGGATTTGCCCAGCTCATGGATTTGCCCAGCACATGGATTTGCCCCAGCTCATGGATTTGCCCAGCACATGGATTTGCCCCCAGCTCATGGATTTGCCCCAGCTCATGGATTTGCCCCCAGCTCATGGATTTGCCCCCAGGTCATGGATTTGCCCCCAGCTCATGGATTTGCCCCAGCTCATGGATTTGCCCCCAGCTCATGGATTTGCCCAGCACATGGATTTGCCCCCAGCTCATGGATTTGCCCAGCTCATGGATTTGCCCAGCACATGGATTTGCCCCAGCTCATGGATTTGCCCAGCTCATGGATTTGCCCAGCACATGGATTTGCCCCAGCACATGGATTTGCCCCAGCTCATGGATTTGCCCCCAGCTCATGGATTTGCCCCCAGCTCATGGATTTGCCCCCAGGTCATGGATTTGCCCCCAGCTCATGGATTTGCCCAGCACATGGATTTGCCCCAGCTCATGGATTTGCCCAGCTCATGGATTTGCCCCAGCTCATGGAGTTGCCCAGCTCATGGATTTGCCCAGCACATGGATTTGCCCCAGCACATGGATTTGCCCAGCTCGTGGATTTGCCCCCAGGTCATGGATTTGCCCCCAGCTCATGGATTTGCCCAGCACATGGATTTGCCCCAGCTCATGGATTTGCCCAGCTCATGGATTTGCCCCAGCTCATGGAGTTGCCCAGCTCATGGATTTGCCCAGCACATGGATTTGCCCCAGCACATGGATTTGCCCAGCTCGTGGATTTGCCCCCAGGTCTTGGATATGGTCCCCCAGCTCGTGGATATGGACCCCCCCAGCTCGTGGATATTGACCCCCCCCCAGCTCGTGGATATTGACCCCCCCCCACCAGCGCTCATACTTACCTGTCGAGCGGCGCCAGGAAAGTGAAGATTTCCCCGCTTCCGGTCTTTGAAGGACCCAAGCCGCGGTCACGTGACCGGGGCTCGGGTCCTTCAAAGCGGAAGCGAGGGAACTTTCCCTCCGCCGCTCGGGGGTAGGATGCGCGCGGCAGCCGGGTAGAGGCTGCGCCTCTACCCGGCTGCCGCGCGCATCCTACCCCTGAGCGGCGGAGGGAACTTTCCCTTCGCCGCTCGGGGGACCCGTTAGATGCACACAGCAGCCGGGTAGAGGCTGCGCTCGCAGCCTCTACCCGGCTGCCGCGCGCATCCAACCCCCGAGCGGCGGAGGAAACTTTCCCTTCGCCGCTCTGGGGTTGGATGCGCGCGGCAGCCGGGTAGAGGCTGCGAGCGCAGCCTCTACCCGGCTGCTGTTTGCATGTGTAACCACCGCGGCGAGCCGGCAGCCGGCTCGTGCCGCGGCGATTGCATGCGCGCGCAACCAACCGCCGCTGGTTGCGCGCGCATGCGCAGTAAGGCTTTGGCGACGGACAGCCAAAGCCTTACTCTTTTATTATATAGATAGCTCATGCTAAATTAACCTACTTGCTTAGTATTCTAACGAAAAAAAAACAAATAAAAGTGCTGCTTTGCAATCGATTAATATGTACATATGGTTTTAAAAGCCACTACACTAATTAAATCTTTCAGAAGAAACTTGATATTTTTGTTTTACTAAGCACATTTCTGATAGCTGTGATAGATATAGGAGTGTTTCCAAAAATTGGATCATTTACAGGTTAGCACTAACTGTATAGACCTGTGACTGTGGAACAGTTGATACAGGTTTGTGTATCCAATTTCTGATACATAAAGTACTGGAACTGGTAGAAAATAGGCAGTTTGAATGAACAACTGGACTGTTAGTGTCAGACTTTGATGCTTTCAAATCCGAGGGATAGTTTATAACTGCTGTCTTCCAAGAAGTCGAAGTTCAGGCATAAGATAAACTCTTTTTTACTCATGTGTCTTCTTATATTTCTCCATTGTTTTTGCAAATCCTCACATTTTTCTGTTATGGTTTACACAGTAAAGCAGATTACAGTTTGTGGTAATTACATTTGCAGAGAATTGTTACAGTTGATCACTGCTGCAAGTTCAGTTGTCAGACTAGCCAGAGTACACAACAAGAGGCAGCTGCTGCTGCAATATCAGTGACTATCATCCTTGACCCAAGAGAGGCCCACATATTAGTCCAGTATAAAAAAGGATCAAGCTATAGCTCAATACTTGTGAAATGGGACTGAGTTGTCATCACACCTCTATTTTCCTTATGACAACAATGTACCGACTTCCCATTTCTCATATGACTTGTCTTACATGTACAGTCAGGTCCAGAAATATTGGGACATCAACACAATTCTAACATCTTCGGCTCTATACACCACCACAATGGTGTTGGAATGAAACAAACACAATGTGCTTTAACTGCAGACTGTCAGCTTTCATTTGAGGGTATGTACATCCAACTCAGGTGAACGGTGTAGGATTTACAGCAGTTTGCAGATGTGCCTCCCACTTGTTAAGGGACCAAAGGTAATGGGACAATTGGCTTCTCAGCTGTTCTATGGCCAGGTGTGTGATATTCCCTCATTACCCCAATTACAATGTGCAGATAAAAGGTCCAGAGTTCATTTCAAGTGTGCTATTTGCATTTGGAATCTGTTGCTGTCAACTCTCAAGATGAGATCCAAAGAGCTGTCACTATCAGTGTAGCAAGCCATCATTAGGCTGTAGAAACAAAACAAACCCATCAGAGAGATAGCAAGAACATTAGGCGGGGCCAAAACAACTGTTTGGAACATTCTCAAAAAGAAGGAACGCACCGGTGAGCTCAGCAACACCAAAAGACCCGGGAGACCACGGAAAACAACTGTGGTGGATGACCGAAGAATTCTTTCCCTGGTGAATAAAACACCCTTCACAACAGTTGGCCAGATCAAGAACACTCTCCAGGAGGTAAGTGTATCTGTGTCAAAGTCAACAATCAAGAGAAGACTTCACCAGAGTGAATACAGAGGGTTCACCACAAGATGTAAACCATTGTAAACCTCAAAAACAGGAAGGCCAGATTAGAGTTTGCCAAACAACACCTAACAAAGCCTTCACAGTTCTGGAACAAGATCCTATGGACAGATGAGACGAAGATCAACTTGTACCAGAGTGATGGGAAGAGAAGAGTATGGAGAAGGAAAGGAACTGTTCATGATCCTAAGCATACCACCTCATCAGTGAAGCATGGTGGTGGTAGTGTCATGGCGTGGGCATGTATGGCTGCCAATGGAACTAGTTCTCTTGTATTTATTGATGATGTGACTGCTGACAAAAGCAGCAGGATGAATTCTGAAGTGTTTCGGGCAATATTGTCTGCTCACTTTCAGCCAAATGCTGCAGAACTCATTGGACGGCGCTTTACAGTGCAGATGGACAATGACCCAAAGCATACTGCAAAAGCAACCAAAGAGTTTTTGAAGGGACAGAAGTGGAATGTTATACAATGGCCAAGTCAATCACCTGACCTGAATCCCATTGAGCATGCATTTTATTTGCTGAAGACAAAACTGAAGGGAAAATGCCCCAAGAACAAGCAGGAACTCAAGACAGTTGCAGTAGAGGCCTGGCAGAGCATCACCAGGGATGAAACCCAGCGTCTGGTGATGTCTATGCATTCCAGTCTTCAGGCTGTGATTGACTGCAAAGGATTTGCAACCAAGTATTAAGAAGGGAAAGTTTGATTTATGATTATTATTCTGTCCCATTACCTTCGGTTCCTTAACAAGTGGGAGGCACATCTACAAACTGCTGTAAATCCTAAACCATTCCAGTTGGATGTACACACCCTCAAATTAAAGCTGACAGTCTGCAGTTAAAGCACATTGTGTTTGTTTCATTCCAACTCCATTGTGGTGGTGTATAGAGCCAAAGATGTTAGAATTGTGTCGATGTCCCAATATTTCTGGACCTGACTGTATAGTAACGTACAACGCATGGCAAAAATGGTGGTCCGCCCTCTCACTTGGAATTGCATTATACATTGTGACTAAACAGAATTGGAAAAGAGCTAGTAAGGGGAAAAAATGTTGTGAGCTCATTTTCCTTACCACCTCTCTTTTACCACACCTCCGGTAATCCATCTGCTGGATTAGTTGCTGGCCTTGGTATAATACGGAGGTGGAGAGTGACTGATACTGGCATCGGTGCTGCCACAGATATTAGCTACATAAAGCCCAGGACAAACCTGCTGCGTGCACAGGTGAGCAGGGTTTGTGCAGGAGACATAGAGGAAAAACGTGGAAGGACAGTGGGATCTGTTTGTTCTTGCCTGCTGCTGCTCACAATCTCACAATAAGAGGAATTTGCTGATTAATTGCACCTCCATCTCCACCATAGGAGCAGAGGCAAGTATAGGATTTTTTTATCCATTTATCTTATCCTAAAGAGCCTCTACCACCAAAAAATGATATATCCTTATTGTGTTTATTTTATGATGTTGATATGTTACGTGTGCTTTGTTTTTCTCTTGCATGTTTAGTTAAGAAAATATTTACTGCATCTGTTTTGTGGTCTTTTGTGTTGTAAACTGCCCCACACAGTATATGTCCATCACTTGTTCCTTGCTCTATGGCATGGAGATTATCAGGGTTATTCAAAGAGAATCGAAAAGTCACCGCACGGTCGGTGACTTTTCGTTCTCTTCAATTCGGTGCTAATTGGTGAACCCATTTCGGCGACCCTGCAGTATATTCAGCAAGCACCACAGGGCCGTCGTAGTGCAGGGAATAGCCGCCGAACACTCACCGCAAAAACCGGCAAAGCACACCGAAACCCACAAAAACGTCTGGATTAACCCCGCCGAACACGCCGGAGAAACCCGAGCAGCCGCCAATCACAGTGCAGAGCAGCCGCCGGAAAAACCCAACACTGCAGACGAATGGAGTGAAAAAAGTATGCTTGAATGTTTGAAAAGTGAAACGATGTTTGCAAATAAACTACAGAACGAAAATGTCTGAAATTTACTTATTTATTTCTAAAGTATTTTACCAGGAAGGATACATTGAGATTTATCTCGTTTTCAAGTATGTCCTGGGTTCAAGAACATTGAAATGTTACAGTCATTACAGAAATACAAAGCAATAACATGCAAGATATTAAAAAACAAAACACAAATACAGATTTACGCAGAAAATAAATATGTAGGAAATAGTCATTAATTATGTTACATGTTTACAGATGCATTCCGTATTGAGGTATGTTAATAGGGAGCTCTTGAGTGAACTAAGACTGGGCAAAGATTTGATAATGTCTGGGAGGTTATTCCATAACTGCGGCGCTCTGTAGGAAAATGTGGATCGAGACACTTTCTTTTTCCTGGATCGGAGGTTATAGGAGGAGGGAACTGCTGTGGGAAGCAGTCTATTCAGGTAGGGTGGCAGCTTCCCAGAAAATCTCTTAGACACCAGATTGGAAAGGTGAAGGGTGCTTCTGAATTCCAGCGATGAGCAATTTAGCTCTTTTAACATGTCACAATGGTGGGTCATGTAGTTACATTGTAGCCCAAAGCGGCAGAATGAGTTATACAATATAGTAAGTTTCTGAAGATGTGTTTGCGGGGCAGCTGCATACACTACATCTCCGTAATCAATAGCCGGCATAAGAATTTGTTGTACAATCTTCTTTCTTACCGTGGGGCTCAGGTAGGATTTGTTTCTGTACAGGGCGCCTAGTTTAGGGTAGAGTTTTTTGATGTGGGGGCCAAAGGATAGATTTGGGTCTAGCCACATACCTAGATATTTGAGAGAAGTGACTGTGGTTAGTGTGTCATGTCATTTGACTTTGTCCTGACACATAGATGGGGATTTAGCAATTTATGTAATTTAGGTGCAGTTCCAAAGATCATGGTGACAGTTTTGCCAGTATTTAAAAAAAGTTTGTTGTATTTGATCCACTTTCTACCTCTGTGAATTGTTCTTGCAGCATGGCCTCCAGCTGCGGGAGATTTGGTTTGCTGGTATGGATTACAGTGTCATCTGCATACATGTGTACAGTTGAGGCTTTGCAGATGTTGGGCAGATCATATATGAATATCATGAATAGCAGGGGGCCAAGTATCGAGCATTGGGGTACACCGCATGTGACTGGGAGGGAGGAGCTGCCAACATATAAGGTCCAATGAATGATAATAAAAAGGGCTGATACAGAAAAAAGAAAAACACGATTTTAAAAAAAACGTAAAACATTTTCGCAAAATAATCCCGAAAAATGCCTATAACAGCCTAAAAAATCTATACATAAAGACACTTTTTACTGTAGAAAATTATAATCAACAGTTTATTAGATATTGAATTAAAACGGGAATATTTTTAACATTGAAGCCTATGGGATTCGCCTGAATAAATCTGCCGAATGAAACCACCGAACAGCACGGCAATTCGGCAACTTTTCACTGCTGGATTTTGTTCTCTGAATAGACGAAGCTATGGAGATTTCACTACCTTCGAACAGGCACTGAATATGCAGGCAATTGGCCAACATTTAAGAACTGCCTGCTCTCTGGATAGCCGAATGGCCAGGAAAGGTAACCGAACGCTGAATTTCAGCGTTCGATTACCTTTCATCAGCAATTCAGAGCTCTTTGAATAACCCTTATTGCGTTCATTTTATGTTGCTGATATCTTACATGTGCTTTGTTTTTCTCTTGCATGTTTAGTTAAGAAAATATTTACTCTATATGCATCACAGGGTGCAACTGTATCCGTTTTGTGGTCTTTGGTGTTGTAAACTACCCACACACAGCATATTTCCATCACTTGTTCCTCGCTCTATGGCAATGGCCATAGAATGGAGACTAACCGGGTTATTCAAAGAGAATGTAAAAGTCACCGCACTTTCCGTGACTTTTCGTTCTCTTCAATTCTGTGCGATTTGGCGATCCCATTTTGGCGATCCCGCGGTGTATTCAGCAAGCACCACAGGGCCATCGTAGTCCAGGGAAAAGTCGCCGCAAACCCGATGAACACTCACCGCAAAACCCAGGCGAATGCACACCGAAACCAACAAAAACATCTGGATTAACCCCGCTGAAGATGCCGGAGAAACCCGAGCAGGAGCTGATCAGAGCGCAGAGCAGCCGCCAGAAAAACCCGACACCGCAGACTAATGGAGTGAAGAAAAACCCCAATACGCTTGAATGTTTGCAAACAAACTACTGAGCGAAAATGTCTGAAATTTACATGATGAGATCCAATGAATGATAATAAAAAGGTCTGTTACAGAAAAAAGAAAAAACTTTTTTTTTAAAAAAAAAAATCGGAAACTTTTTTTGGGAAAAAAATCCCCAAAAATGCTTAAAAGATCCTAAAAAAATCTAAAAATAAAGAGACTTTTTACTTCAGAATATTATAATAAATGGTTTCTTAGATATTGATTTAAAACGGGAATATTTTTAACATTGAAGCCTATGGGATTCGCCTGAATAAACCAGTCGAATGAAGCAACCAAATGTTGCATTTCGGCAACTTTTCACTGCTGTTTTTTGTTCTATGAATAGATGAAGCATTGCTTCTCTATGGGGATTCATCACTGCCCTCGAACAGGCACCGAACAGGCCCCGTATGTCCAGGAAAGGTAACCGTACGCTGAATTTCAGCATTCGGTTACCTTTTGCCATCAATTCGAAGCTCTTTGAATAACCCTGTAAGTGTCGATCACTGACTAACATCATTGTATTGTGTGGGATGTATTCAAATTCAAGACATACCATTAGGTGTCTTGTACAAGGACACTTAATGGAGAGGTGCTCTGGCCAGGATTCAAACATGGGTCTCCACGGTTGTAGAGAAGTGATGTTACCTGTACTCCATTCACTTTGTGACCCCAGCCTAAGGGTTTAACTAGGTGAATTTAATACCGTGGACATTTTTAAATTGTAGAGTTGCTGCCTATATTATAGAATTCCTTCAAGCAAGTAGTTTCCTTCTAGAACTTCAATGAATAGTAACATATTTATAGTGATAATCTGAGTGATAATCTTCATGGCTGCAGACTCGCAAAGAAGAAAGTGAACAAAGTATACTTTTAAAGAAATAAAATATCACCCCTAATAACCAAATAATTTATTACATGATTTAATAAGAAAGTGATTCCTATAACCTCGCTTTCTAATGTCCCACACACGCTGCTGCTTTGTTGATCCATTTCTCTAACATACATCCTGTAAAGAGAAGTCTACATAAGTTTCTCTTTCAGATATAATAAATAACCAATATATTCCTATTTTGATTACAGAGTCTTAATCTCTTTTTCTGAAAGTAGTATTAGAAAATTTCTGGAACATAAGGTCACAAATAAGTCAAAACATAACTTGCTAACAAGATGAACTTTAGCTAATAAGCTAATTTAACAGTGAGTTTTAGTTCACAAAAATGACTCAGAGCAAATACAGACGGAGTTAACATTATTAATTTCAGTCATGATAAATGTGCTCTGGATGCTATACTAAAAATAGGAAATGCTATATGGCGAATAGCTTGATATTTTGTAGCAATACAAAGTAAAACCATACAAAAATACTTATTTTGATGTATTTACTTTGGTGGGACATGATAACTGTAAGGACACACTTATTTATTTTAATATAGTTACCTATTAGAATTAAAAGTTACAGATAATGGAGATGTGCTCAGCTGAAAAATTCATTTTGTTTGAAATTAATTTAGTCCGAAACAGAATTCGTTTGAACACGAATTTGTTTTCGTAATTTCATTTGTAATTTTGTTTCATAATTTCGATTCATAATTTTGATTTGATTCGAATTTTACGACCACTAAACGAAAACCCCAATATATCAAATCCTGCTCAATTGCTGTTAGATTAGGGTTAAAGATGAGGGCTAAAAGGCAAGCTATTACAAGATTTTGATACAACAGACTGGATTGCCAGAAATTAAATACGTACAGAAATGAGTATGTAAAATTAGGTAGCCACATATATGGCTACATATACATGGCTAACATGGGAATCCTGAGAAAGTTACATGTTAGTGACGAAACGCGTCGGCTAGATGTTCTTATTTATTTTTATTTGATTTTATTGTTTTTTAGCATTACCAATAAATAGCCTGTTTCTTTTCCATAAGTTTATGATTGGTTACCGTTCTTTTTTACTTATATACCTGCCGAGTGAGTTCTTGTGGAGTCCAACTATGTGTGATGGTCGGCTGACCCGGGCACCAGAGGCATGCTGATGGAACACAGAGGCTGAGTATTGCTTGATGGGCAAATTTTATCATTGATTCCTGTGAACGAATATTTATAGCGGGGGTTTTGTTTTAGCTATAGTGCACTATGATTTATTATTGTTCTTTATAGAGTCGTGACTTCCATAATTTTACATACTCATTTCTGTACCTGTGGTTGACTGGGTGGCAAGAAGAGCCTCCTGCCCAAGAGGGAGCCATAACAAGATACATACAGATATATTTGTATATTTTAAATCATATATCACATTGGGTGTGTTGCTCTGGTGTAAAGTTTGTAACAGAAATATAATAGCCCTAACTAAATGTTGACTATAGGTTATTTATTTAACAGAAAGAGAAACATAGTCGAGTACTGTGGTGTCTTGAAAAAATATAAAAAGTAAAGAAGGGAAAGGGGAATTGAGGTCAATAGGTACTCAAATAGGGATTAAACCCTCAAATCTATATGCAGAAGAAACGTTCTGAACAATGAAGTTCAGAGAAGAAGTACCGTAAAGTATGCCGTATAAGGTCCCCAAAAGGGATCTTAATGTGTAACTTTGGGGGCTTCCAGCCTTTCCGGTGTGCTTGACGGCTGCATGACTGATAATGCTCGCTCACCAACGCCCGGTTTAAATTGAAACAGGCAGGGAGGTGGCTGCATGAGGCACGGCTTGAGAGGGGGGCGCGGTCTGGTGAAGGTCTTTTAAAAACCAACAGTTCCTTCTAAGCAGTGCCAGATTGTGGTTATCCATACCTGAGCTCCTTGTACCTGAATTCTCTCGTGATTTCACCTGTTATTGACCTCTGCTTGTTTTCTGACTATTCTGCCTTCCGTTGCCTTAGACTATTTCCTTGTACTACGCTTCTGCACTGATATCGACCTGGCTATTGCATTTGACTATTCTATACTCTGTATTCCTGATTCTGGCTCGTCTGACTACCCTCGTGTTGCTGACCTGGTTTTGTATTACGACATTGTCTTTGATTAACTCTTTCTGTCTAGCTAGTATACATATACCTGGCCAATTTTTAAGGACCAGACAGTTATGGATTCCTTTACGGCTACCTTGTTGGTAGTTTTTGGCTCTGTGGAGTGTTGGGCTTTAAGGACTGCGTGGTGGGATCCGGGAACCATGACATTACGATCTGGCCAAATGGATCCCGCAGACTTAACACAGCATTTGAGTAACTTTGTATCCAGAAAGGACGAGCAGGACCATAGGATGGATCAGTTTGCTCTTGCCTTACAAACTATCCTGACTCGTACGGCTCACCTGGAACCAGCTGGGGTTGCACCTCCGCCTGCTATACCTGTGTCCCCTGTTGTTCAGACATCCCAGGTACACATGACCGCTCCTATGAGGTTTGACGGTACTCCCTCAGAGTGCCGGGGATTTTTGGTCCAGGTGGATATTCATTTTAAATTAAATCCACAAATGTTTATCACTGACATAGCCAAAGTGGGGTTCATTATTAACCATCTGTCTGGCAGAGCGTTGACATGGGCGAATCCTTTATGGGAGGCAGAGAAGCCTATCGTACTGAACTATAAAGAATTCATAGCCGAGTTAAAACGTACGTGTAATCCTACCAGAAAGGCCAAGGTAGCTGGCAAATCCTTGTTCTGCATACGTCAAGGGAACAGGACTGTGTCTGATTATGCTATAGAATTTAAAACGTCGGTTTCTGATGTGAACTGGACTAATGAGGCTCTGGTTCTGGCTTTTATGGAGGGATTATCGGAGTCATTGATGCATGAGTTGGCCCCTCATAAATTACCTGAGGTGTTGAGTGAATTTATAGATTATTGTATAGATCTGGATGATCAGATAAGGGACATTAGAACTCCAAGAGAGAAACCTAAGAGACCGTTACCAAGGTTGGCCCCTGTCTTTCAGGCACCACCAAGAGAGTTATCCCCTCCCTCTGAGCCTATGCAACTAGGCCATACTAGGCTTACAGAGGAAGAGAGAACAACCGTTTTCGTGAGGGATCGTGCCTGTATTGTGGTTTAAAAGGACATTTACGACTTCAATGTCCCACTCGCCCTAGAATGCATGATAAGTCGTAAAACTACCGCACCTAAGGCATCTTAGGAGACAGGCCTTGGGTGTGACGTTCATGTCTCCTGTCAAAGACACTAGACTCTTGTTACCAGTATCCGTAGCTTGGGAAACCAAGGCCACGCATACTACCGCTTTTGTTGACTCTGGGGCTGCTGGTAATTTCATTGATGTTGAATACGCTTCCTCCAATTCTCTCCCTCTGGTTGTAAGAGAGACACCCTTGGCCGTCTAAACCATAGACAGTAGGCCATTATCCTGCCCCAGAATTACTCACGATACTGTTACAGTGGTTCTTACCACTGGTCTCTTGCATAAAGAAGAGATCATATTTCAGGTTATCCAATCACCTTCCAATCCTGTTGTGCTTGGTTTCCCTTGGTTGGTGGAACATAATCCTGTTATTGATTGGGCTAAGGGAGAGATACTGTCTTGGAGTCCTGCTTGTTTTGGGATTTGTTTAATACCCATTCAGCATATTGGTGTCCTGAACACACCTACAGCTCCTCCATTGTCTACAGAGGTTCCTGACTGGTATGCCGACCTCAGGGCTGTATTCGATAAAAGAGAGGCAGAGAAACTACCTCCACACAGACCGTATGATTGCGCCATAGATATTCATCCAGGTACCATGCCTCCTCGAGGCAAAGTATATCCTTTATCCATAAAAGAGAACCAAATCATGGAGGAGTACATAAAGGATAATTTGGAGAGAGGTTTTATCAGACGTTCCTCTTCTCCAGCAGGGGCTGGGTTCTTTTTTGTATCTAAAAAAGAAGGAGATTTACGCCCGTGTATCGATTATAGGGGGCTTAACAAGATCACCATCAAGAATGTGTACCCTATCCCTCTTATATCAGAACTGTTCGACAGGTTAACGGGATCAGCAGTATACACAAAACTCGATTTTATACCTGATACGTATAAAAGATGGGCATGAGTGGAAAACAGCATTTAACACCAGGAGTGGGCATTATGAATATCTGGTCATGCCGTTCGGTCTCTGTAATGCTCCAGCTGTATTCCAAGATTTCATTAATGATGTGCTCAGAGATTTTTTGCAATCCTTTGTTATCATATACTTAGACAATATTTACTCTCCCAATCTGAAAACCCACCATGAACATGTCAGACAGGTATTAGCAAAATTACTAGAAAATGGTCTTTATTGCAAACTGGAGAAGTGTTTATTCAACATTACTACTGTAAAATTTCTTGGGTACATTATCACTCCAGAAGGTTTTGAGATGGATCCTTCCAAACTCACGGCCATCTCAGAATGGCCTCTCCATCAAGGCCTCAAAGCCATACAGAGGTTTCTGTGGTTTTCCAACTATTATAGGAGATTTATCAAGAATTATTCTGCTGTAGCTTCTCCTATCATTAATATGACACGTAAAGGTCTGAAGAACCAGGTCCGGTCTTCACAATCCAAACAGGCATTCAAAGCTCTCAAACAGGCTTTCACTTCCGCTCCCGTGTTACGGCATCCTGATCCCAGAATGCCATTTGTTCTTGAGGTTGATGCTTCCGAGATGGGCATTGGGGCTGTCCTATCTCAAAGAGAGTCTCTGTAATGGTGAGCCCCCTATAGTGTGATGGGGAGCCTTTAAGCTGCGGAGGTTGAAGCCTTTAGGGCAGGTATATGGTATAACAGGCAATGAATATGCAAGCCACAAGACAGAACTAAATACGAACAGATACAGACAGATGATCCAGACACTCCCAGCCAGGAAGTACAGATAGAGTCCGGAGTACAACTCAACAGCAAATAGGCTTCGTGGCCAAATGCCTGCTGAGTGAAACAGCTAAATAATACACAAACACAAGAATACCTAAAACAGACAAGGTAAATACCAGAGAGGTCCAAAAATCCAAGCCAGTAGGTCATACACAGAATAATACAATAACTACAGGGGTCAGACAGGAGAGAGATCCAAACACAAGAGCCAGAGGTCATATACGGAATATCATATCTTCAGGGGTCAGACAAGAGAGAGGTCCTAAACACAAGAGCCAGAGGTCATACACAGAATATCATAAGTCATACAGGAACTAGGTAGAAGAAAGACTATCCTGGTCCAAGGATCAAGGGAAATCCTGGGCCTACATATAGAGCAGAACAGGTCATGTGACCGCAGACCAATAAGCCCAACAGATGGCCTGCAGCCTGAAAACAAAAACTAACAGGAATCCCTGCTACCACCAGCAGGGGGCAGGGCCGAGACGTGACAGTCTCCAGGGAAGCCTCTACATCCTCGTGGGTTCTTTTCAAGAAAATTATCACCAGCAGAATGCAATTATGATATCGGTAACAGAGAATTGCTTGCTATTGTGTCTGCCCTGTCAGAGTGGAGACATTTGTTGGAAGGTACTCTTGACCCTTTGTTGATAATCACTGATTATAAGAACCATACGTACATCGGGGATGCTAAACGTCTGAACTCGAGACAGGCCAGGTGGTCATTAGGGATGAGTCGAACACTCCCCGAGTTCGGTTCGAGCCCGAACCCGAACTTCCCATTTGTTCGGGACCGAACCCGAACCCGAACTCGAAACCCATGCAAGTCAATGGGGCTGAAAATTCGGTTCTTTAGAGTGCCCTCCAAGAGGGCATATATGCTACATATTTGCCATAAAAGGTGTATGGGGGTCCGGGTAGTGCCCTGGGGGACAGGAAACAAGGACAAAAAAGTTTTTAAAAAAACGCTTTTAAAGGGACAGTGTGTTTTCCATGTAATATGGGTTAAAAATAAAAACCAAAAATTCCTTCAAATATCTTGCCTAGGAGGTCCCCATAACCTGCCCGTGAAGTGGCGGATTTCTAGGATATATAGAAACACTTAAAAAAAAAAATGACGTTTCATATGACGGTAAATGCTTTTCCTTTAATCTATCCATAAACAACTGCTTGGGGCGGCAGCCTTTATGAAAATACATTTTAGGACGCGCAGAAAAAGTTTAGTGATTTTTTTGGGCTAAATTATTGTGAAACATATGCAGGCTTTGGATGAAAGTAACAATAGGTGCTTTAAAATTGTGCTTTTAGCGTCGGCAAAAGTGCCGTCACACCGTAACCCCTCTGAGGATATGAATCTGATACAAGCGTTAGTGGCAGTGCACCCAGATATTGTGCCTTTAGTGCCAGGCATGCAAGTACTATCATACAGTAACCCCTCTGTGGTATTGTGGAAGAGTGCAGGGGTGAACCTTGCGGTCCTATATTAAAAAGATATGAATCTGGGAATGGGCATCAGAGCACCCAGATATTCTGCCTTTGGTGCAAGACTGCCAGGGCAGCAAGTATCATCATACAGTAACCCCTCTGTGTTATTGTGGAAGAGTGCAGGGGTGAACCTTGCGGTCCTATATTAAAAAGATATGCAACTGGTTAAGGCGTCAGTGCACCCAGATATTCTGCCTTTGGTGCAAGACTGCCAGGGCAGCAAGTATCATCATACAGTAACCCCTCTGTGGTATGGTGGAAGAGTGCAGGGGTGGACCATGTGGTCCTATATTGAAAAGTTTTTGATCTGGTAATGGGCGTCAGTGCACCCAGATATTGTGCCTTTAATGCCAGGCCAGCAAGTATCATCATACAGTAACCCCACTGTAGTATTGTGGAAGAATGCAGGGGTGGACCATGTGGTCCTATATTGAAAAGTTTTTGATCTGGTAACGGGCGTCAGTGCACCCAGATATTGTGCCTTTAATGCCAGGCCAGCAGGTATCAGTATACAGTAACCCCTCTGTGTTATTGTGGAAGAGTGCAGGGGTGAACCTTGCGGTCCTATATTGAAAAGTTTTTTATCTGGTAATGGGCGTCAGTGCACCCAGATATTGTGCCTTTGGTGCAAGACTGCCAGGCCAGCAAGTATCATCATACAGTAAGGCTGGGGTCAGATGAACGCAGTGTTAACGTCCGTGTTGCCCACACATAAGTACGTCCGTGATAGCATACAATTGTGTTAAATGGAGCCCCACACACGAAGTACGTACGCACAGAAGTGCGGGGGCTGACGGACGCTGCAAACGGATGCAGGTTAGGCAAGAACGTAATACTGCTAGAACGGACGTGCAGAGTGCGCCATGTCCACAACGTCCGCATAGCTTTGTGTGTGAGTGATGCAACAAGGTCAGACGAACTGCATTTATACGTCCAGCATTTTTGATGGACAGAAAGTTCTTTCATTGTAATTTATTTTCCATGCTACATCAGTCAAAAAATACGTCAGTGAAAAAAACCGACTGTGTGGCCACTACCTTGTCGTCAATCAGTAAGTACGTCCGTACTGCACGGACGCACAGTCTGTAGAAAATGCGCTCATCTGACCTAGCCTAACCCCTCTGTGGTATTGTGGAAGAGTGCAGGGGTGGACCATGTGGTCCTATATTGAAAAGTTTTTTTTTTTTATCTGTTAATGGGCGTCAGTGCTCCCAGATATTGTGCCTTTAATGCCAGGCCAGCAGGTATCATCATACAGTAACCCCTCTGTGGTATTGTGGAAGAGTGCAGGGTTGGACCTGCGGTTCAAAAAATAAAATGATATAAATCTGGCACAGGCGTCAGTGCAGCCAAATATTGTGCCTTTCATGGCAGCAAGTGCCTTCACACCGTAACCCTTTTGTGATATTGTGGAAGAGTTCAGTGCTGGAGGTTTTGTGAATGCAGAAGAGGACATCCCCTATCTATTCCATTACTTCAGCATCAGGGGATTGATAGCTGCTGATCCAGGACTGATTCATTTTTATTAAGGTCAGCCAGTCTACAGAGTCGGTGGACAGATGCACTCTTTTGTCTGTGACAAAACCTCCAGCGGCACTGAACGTCCTTTCGGAAAGCACGCTAGATGAAGGGCAACCTAGTAGCTGCATAGCATATTGGCTAAGTTCTTGCCAGTGATCCAATCTCAACACCCAGTAAGCCAGTGGATCATCTGCTGGAAAGGTATCCAGGTCTGCCCTTGTCCCTAGGTAGTCCTGCACCATATGGTGAAGACACTGGCAATGGGTGCCTACATTTGACGTCCCTGGGCGTCGAGGACTAAAAAAATTTAAAAAAGCATCAGTCAAGCGGCCCTGGCCTTCACCGCTATTCCTCTGATCACCCGCAGCCTCAGAAGCACGTGTGTCAGCACTTGGTAATCTACCAGTGCCTGGAAAGGTGTTACACAAGTGTCGACTTTTCTGGCCTGGATGAGAAGCTCTGGCAGCCCTGGGTACTTGGTTAGGAAATGCTGTACCACCAGATTTAGGACGTGTGCTAGGCATGGTACATGTGTCAATTTACCCTTGCGTAGGGCAGAGAGAAGGTTGCTGCCATTATCGCAGACGATCATTCCCAGCTCAAGCTGGCGTGGTGTTAACCATCTCTGCACCTGCCCCTGCAGAGCTGACAAAATTTCTGACCCGGTGTGGCTCCTGTCCCCTAAACAAACCAGCTCAAGCACAGTATGGCATCTTTATGCTTGAGCCATTGAGTACACCCTGTCAGGCGTGGGTTTAACTGCCACTTCACCAGAGACAGAGAAGGAGGAGGAGGAGAAATAGGTGGTGGTGGTGGAGCAGACAGACCTTATACAAGCAGCTTTCTGGAGGCGTGGTGGATGAACAAGATCCAGCGCAGAGCCCCGTCTTGGATCCCTCCCAGCTGCAATCAGAGTTACCCAGTGTGCCGTGAAGGAAATGTAACGACCCTGTCCATGCTTGCTGGACCACGTGTCTAAAGTCACATGCACCTTGCTGCTGACTGCCTTTCCCAATGACTGGATAACATTGTCTTCCACGTGCTGGTATAGTGCTGGAATGGCATTGCGTGAAAAGTAATGGCGTTTTGGAACCTGCCACAGTGGTACAGCGCATTCAGCAAATTCACGGAAGGGAGCAGAGTCCACCAGCTGGAAAGGCAGCAGCTGCAATGCGAGTAATTTTGCTAAGCTGGCATTTAGACGCTGTGCTTGGGGATGGTTGAGACTATATTTTTTCTTTCGCTGCAGCAGCTGCGGCAACGTAATCTGACTGCGTAAATCTTCAGCTACTGGGATGATGTCACATTGTGAGGAAGGACCTGCTGGTACATCCATTACTGTAGCATCATCCCTGTCGGTGGAGGTTGTAGGAAATTGCATGGCAGGACATACAGTGTGGGTAGAGACAGATGAGGAGGAGGAGGACCTACGCTAAGTTTTGCCCCAATGGGTTGTGTGGCACTTGTTCATATGTTGCATCAAGCACGTGGTACCCAAGTGTCTGGTGTTTATCCCACGCTTCAGCCTCCTCTGACATAGATTACAAATAGCAATGGTGGGGTCTGCTGCACAGTTCTTAAAGAACTCCCAGACAGCAGATTTCCTGCATGTGTTCTTTGAGACAACAGCGCTCTGCACCGGAGCAGCTCTGACATGTGATGCCTTGGACTGGCTAGTGCTACGGTTGGTCACAGAGGATGTTGTGCCTCGTGTTTGCTGTGCCTCCTCCTCCTCCTCCTCCTCCCCCTCCTCCTCACTTGATTCCTCAGTTCGATCTGGCACCCAGGGGGAGTCAGTGACCTCATCAACATCAATGTCATCTTCACCCCCTATCTCCTTGTCACTGGAGCCAACTTGGCAGTATGCTGCAGCTGCTGGGGCAACATGAGTGCCAGTTATTTGTGTGTCATCACTGGCACCCCCTTCCTCTAGGTTGATTATACTCCCTTGCTCAACCTCAGAGATTGAATCAGAGCACTGTACTTGCTGCGCATCCTCAAGCTGCATGTCACTCTCATTGTAGTCAAACATTTCAGCTGACTCCTCCGTGTGTGATAGCAAGGCTATGGCAGGAGTAGCTGTGGACATGGAGGTTGCATTAGATGCTTTGGCAGCTGAGGTGGACTGTAAAGCACTAGAAGCCTGGCTGGCAGAGGACTCGGAAGATGAGAATGGCCTGGTTAGCCAATCCACCAAGTCCTCTGTATGTTGCTGCTGCTTAAGACGGCCAGCACCAGTTAGAAAGGACAAACGTGCCCCTGCAGAGGATGCACCACGTCCACCACGACCAGAGACACAGCCTCCCGACACAGGGGCTGCTTGCCCTCTTATCTGTGGCTGGGAGCGTCTGCCTGTCCTTTTTGTTCTTTCAGACATGGTGAGTGATATATAGATTAATATATACAGAACTCTGATTCAACTCTGGTATAAAGATTTAAATAACTCTGGTATAACTCAGTGAGACACACTGATAGCTGGCAGCCAGTGACAAGAGACAGATCACCTTAATTCACAAATGTTTTAAATAAATTAGTGAGCCCCAAAATACAGCGTGGTACTTTTTGTATGACGAGACACAGATCACCTTAATTCCCAAGTGTTTTAAAGAAATTAGTGAGCCCCAAAAAAATTGCGGGCTGTGTGACGAGACACAGAAGATCACCTTAATTCACAAGTGTTTGAAAGAAATTAGTGAGCCCCAAAATACAGCGTGGTACTTTCTGTATGACGAGACACAGATCACCTTAATTCCCAAGTGTTTTAAAGAAATTAGTGAGCCCCAAAAAAAATTGCTGGCTGTGTGACGAGACACAGAATATCACCTTAATTCCCAAGTGTTTTAAAGAAATTAGTGAGCCCAAAAAAAATTGCTGGCTGTGTGACGAGACACAGAAGATCACCTTAATTCACAAGTGTTTGAAAGAAATTAGTGAGCCCCAAAATACAGCGTGGTACTTTTTGTATGACGAGACACAGATCACCTTAATTCCCAAGTGTTTTAAAGAAATTAGTCAGCCCCAAAAAAAATTGCTGGCTGTGTGACGAGACACAGAAGATCACCTTAATTCCCAAGTGTTTTAAAGAAATTAGTGAGCCCCAAAAAAAATTGCTGGCTGTGTGACTAGACACAGAAGTTCACCTTAATTCCCAAGTGTTTTAAAGAAATTAGTGAGCCCCAAAATACAGCGTGGTACTTTTTGTATGACGAGACACAGATCACCTTAATTCCCAAGTGTTTTAAAGAAATTAGTGAGCCCCAAAATACAGAGTGGTACTTTTTGTATGACGAGACACAGATCACCTTAATTCCCAAGTGTTTTAAAGAAATTTGTGAGCCCTAAAATACAGCGTGGTACTTTTTGTATGACGAGACACAGATCACCTTAATTCCCAAGTGTTTTAAGGAAATTAGTGAGCCCCAAAATACAGCGTGGTACTTTTTGTATGACGAGACACAGATCACCTTAATTCCCAAGTGTTTTAAAGAAATTAGTGAGCCCCAAAATACAGCGTGGTGCTGTATGTATGACGAGACACAGATCACCTTAATTCCCAAGTGTTTTAAAGAAATTAGTGAGCCCCCAAAAAAATTGCTGGCTGTGTGACAAGACACAGAAGATCACCTTAATTCCCAAGTGTTTTAAATAAATTAGTGAGCCCCAATATACAGCGTGGTACTTTTTGTATGACGAGACACAGATCACCTTAATTCCCAAGTGTTTTAAAGAAATTAGTGAGCCCCAAAATACAGCGTGGTACTTTTTGTATGACGAGACACAGATCACCTTAATTCCCAAGTGTTTTAAAGAAATTTGTGAGCCCCAAAATACAGCGTGGTACTTTTTGTATGACGAGACACAGATCACCTTAATTCCCAAGTGTTTTAAAGAAATTAGTGAGCCCCAAAAAAAATTGCTGGCTGTGTGGCGAGACACAGAAGATCACCTTAATTCCCAAGTGTTTTAAAGAAATTAGTGAGCCCCAAAAAAAATTGCTGGCTGTGTGACGAGACACAGAAGATCACCTTATTTCCCAAGTGTTTTAAAGAAATTAGTGAGCCCCAAAAAAATTGCTGGCTGTGTGACGAGACACAGAAGTTCACCTTAATTCCCAAGTGTTTTAAAGAAATTAGTGAGCCCCAAAATACAGCGTGGTACTTTTTGTATGACGAGACACAGATCACCTTAATTCCCAAGTGTTTTAAATAAATTAGTGAGCCTCAATATACAGCGTGGTACTTTTTGTATGACGAGACACAGATCACCTTAATTCCCAAGTGTTTTAAAGAAATTAGTGAGCCCCAAAATACAGCGTGGTACTTTTTGTATGACGAGACACAGATCACCTTAATTCCCAAGTGTTTTAAAGAAATTAGTGAGCCCCAAAATACAGCGTGGTACTTTTTGTATGACGAGACACAGATCACTTTAATTCCCAAGTGTTTTAAAGAAATTAGTGAGCCTCAAAATACAGCGTGGTACTGTATGTATGACGAGACACAGAAGATCACCTTAATTCCCAAGTGTTTTAAAGAAATTAGTGAGCCCCAAAAAAATTGCTGGCTGTGTGACGAGACACAGAAGATCACCTTAATTCCCAAGTGTTTTAAAGAAATTAGTGAGCCCCAAAATACAGCGTGGTACATTTTGTATGACGAGACACAGATCACCTTAATTCAAAAGTGTTTTAAAGAAATTAGTGAGCCCCAAAATACAGCGTGGTACTTTTTGTATGACGAGACACAGATCACTTTAATTCCCAAGTGTTTTAAAGAAATTAGTAAGCCCCAAAAAAAATTGCTGGCTGTGTGACGAGACACAGAAGATCACCTTAATTCACAAGTGTTTTAAAGAAATTAGTGAGCCCCAAAAAGATTTGCTGGCACAGTGACAAGACCCAGAAAATCACCTCAATTCACAAATGTTTTAAATAAAGTTGTAAACCCCAAAAAAACTTGCTGGCACAGTGACAAGACACACATCACGTAAATTCAATGATATTTAGTATAAATGAGACCCAAAAAGACTTGCTGGCACAGTGACAAGACCCAGAAAATCACCTCAATTCACAAATGTTTTAAATAAAGTTGTAAACCCCCAAAAAACTTGCTGGCACAGTGACAAGACACATATCACCTAAATTCAATGATATTTGGTATAAATGAGACCCAAAAAGACTTGCTGGCACAGTGACAAGACCCAGAAAATCACCTCAATTCACAAATGTTTTAAATAAAGTTGTAAACCCCCAAAAAACTTGCTGGCACAGTGACAAGACACACATCACCTAAATTCCCTGATATTTGGTATAAATGAGACCCAAAAAGACTTGCTGGCACAGTGTGACAAGACCCAGAAAATCACCTCAATACACAAATGTTTTAAATAAAGTTGTAAACCCCAAAAAAACTTGCTGGCGCAGTAACAAGACACACATCACCTAAATTCCCTGATAGCGTGGCAGACCGGCAGTAACAACACACACAACTATCTTCTTTGAAATCTCCTCTGAAATGCGTGCAGAATCGGCGCGTTAAAACCTTATATAGTGTGCTGCGGGACTTAGCTCTGTGAGCCCATGATTGGGCAAAATTTGCCCAATCAGGACTCTGAGCGGTGATTGGCATAGTGTTCAACCAGTCTTGCACCAGACCTGTGGTCAGGTGCAAGGCTGTAGCAAATTACGAGCTTCAGGCAGTGGGAAAATGCATTGTGGTCCATTGTGGTCGAACATGTGGCGAACACCCGGAAATGTTCGGGGTTCGCCATCCGCCCGAACAGGCTAAGTTCAGGTCGAACCCAGAACCGTCCGAACCCGAACAGCTCATCCCTAGTAACCCAGTGGTACTCGTTACAAAAGATGTCACCAAAGAAAATAAATCCGCATATACTAGCCTAGTAACTGTTGGCTACAATGATGCACACATACCTTGGTAATTACCTTGCAACAATAAGTATTGATGGAGCGATAATTAGCTCGAAATTAGACAGAGCTGCAACGTGCAGTATCAATTATACATACACTATATGGCCAAAAGTATTCGCTCACCCATCCAAATAAACAGAATCAGGTGTTCCAATCACTTCCATGGCCACAGGTATATAAAATAAAGCACCTAGGCATGCAGACTGTTTTTACAAACATTTGTGAAAGAATGGGTCACTCTCAGGAGCTCAGTGAATTCCAGCGTGGAACTGTGATAGGTTGCCACCTGTGCAACAAATCCAGTCGTGAAATTTCCCAGCTCCTAAATATTGCACAGTCAACTTTCAGCTGTATTATAAGAACGTGGAAGTGTTTGGGAACGACAGCAACTCAGCCACGAAGTGGTAGGCCACGTAAACCGATGGAGCGGGGTCAGCCGATGCTGAGGCGCGTTGTGCGAACAGGTCGCCAACTTTCTGCAGAGTCATTCACTACAGACCTCCAAACTTCATGTGGCCTTCAGATAAGCTCAAGAACAATACGCAGAGAGCTTCATGGAATGGGTTTCCATGGCCGAGCAGCTGCATCAAAGCCATACATCACCAAGTGCAATGCAAAGCGTCGGATGCAGTGGTGTAAAGCACGTCGCCACTGGACTCTAGAGCAGTGGAGACGCGTTCTCTGGAGTGACGAATCGCGCTTCTCTATCTGGCAATCTGATGGATGAGTCTGGGTTTGACGGTTGCTAGGAGAACGGTACTTGTCTGACTGCATTGTGCCAAGTGTAAAGTTTGGTGGAGGGAGATTATGGTGTGGGGTTGTTTTTCAGGAGCTGGGCTTGGCCCCTTAGTTCCAGTGAAAGGAACTCTGAATTCTTCAGCATACCAAGACATTTTGGACAATTCCATGCTCCCAACTTTGTGGGAACAGTTTGGAGCTGGCCCCTTCCTCTTCCAACATGACTGTGCACCAGGGCACAAAGCAAGGTCCATAAAGACATGGATGACAGAGTCTGGTGTGGATGAACTTGACTGGCCTGCACAGAGTGCTGACCTCAACCCAATAGAACACCTTTGGGATGAATTAGAGTGGAGACTGAGAGCCAGGCCTTCTCGTCCAACATAAGTGTGTGACCTGTAGATTATATTAACTCCTTCAGGAGCTAAATGTGTTTGGCGCTGAGGAGTCTATTCAGAAAATGTTTATGCTAATATGGTTGTATAGTAATGCCGCTCACCAATGGTGTGTCCTTCACCAAAGTTAAATGAAAACAATACAAACTTTAGCTTGTGGAGGGAGCGCAAAAGAGGATAGGTGAATATTCTGTTCACAAGTATCACAGTTGTTCTTGGATAAAATCAATTCTAGAATACAAAAAGAGACGCCTTCATTGCGTAGTATATTATACAATACAAGGATAGATATATGATGGTGAATACACACTCACAAACATAGAGCCTATAGGCTCGTGGTATTTGCTTGTAAGCCTCTATGGGGGGCTCCTCCCATCAAGATGGTGATTGTAGGAAATGGTCTCTTGATGTCCAGAGATACAAGAAGCCGCTCACTCCCAGCACCCTCAGCCTGGATCTCCTCTCTGGATTCACCAGCTGGATCTGCCGCCTCACAGGGCTCAGGGCACAAGGGCATGGAGCTTTTTTCAGGTTTGAGGCTCAGCTTCTCACACACACCATCTCCTGCAGCAACACCATCTCCTGTGTTGCTTGCAGGAGATGGTGTGTGTGAGAAGCTGAGCCTCAAACCTGAAAAAAGCTCCATGCCCTTTGTGCCCTGAGCCCTGTGAGGCGGCAGATCCAGCTGGTGAATCCAGAGAGGAGATCCAGGCTGAGGGTGCTGGGAGTGAGCGGCTTCTTGTATCTCTGGACATCAAGAGACCATTTCCTACAATCACCATCTTGATGGGAGGAGCCCCCCATAGAGGCTTACAAGCAAATACCACGAGCCTATAGGCTCTATGTTTGTGAGTGTGTATTCACCATCATATATCTATCCTTGTATTGTATAATATACTACGCAATGAAGGCGTCTCTTTTTGTATTCTAGAATTGATTTTATCCAAGAACAACTGTGATACTTGTGAACAGAATATTCACCTATCCTCTTTTGCGCTCCCTCCACAAGCTAAAGTTTGTATTGTTTTCATAAGTGTGTGACCTCACAAATGTGCTTCTGGAAGAATGGTCAAAAATTCCCATAAACACACTCCTAATCCTTGTGGACAGCCTTCCCAGAAGAGTTGAAGCTGTTATAGCAGCAAAGGGTGGACCGACGTCAAATTGAACCCTATGGATTAGGAATGGGATGTCACTTAAATTCATATGCGAGTCAAGGCAGGTGAGCGAATACTTTTGGCAATATAGTGTATATAAAATTCCTAATTCAGGGGAATAAGTCCTAAGTGTAGTACTTAGCAATGAGTAGTGCAGTATACAGCATTAAATAAAACGACCAAGGCCCGAAGATACAGTTGTTGCAAACACAAAGAGTTAGCTAGAATTGGCAATCACTTTAATATCCTGATGGAAGCGCTCGCTATGTTCTTCCGAAAAATCACCAAGTTTGTTAGGAAAGTAATTTAGATGAGCATGAAGAAAGTGAACTTTGATGCTCATGTTACAACCAAGCAGTTCATAGGATTCCAGCATATCCTCGACTAAAGTGGTGTAATTTGAAGCCTTTGTGTTCATCAAAAAGTTGTGTACCACATTTCTGAATGCAGTACATGCTTGCAATTCGCACTCACTCATGGTTTCCTCGAATATATTGTCTGCCATTAATTTTCGTATTTGAGGGCCTATGAATTGCCAGCTTTAATTTTTTCAGACGTGATTGATGGAAACTTACCACCAAGATACTGAAAGCATTTACTGCTTAAAGCTGTCACGAATTGCTTCATTAAGCCAAGTTTGATGTGTAAAGTCGGCAACAGTATTTTCGAGGGATCAACCAGTGGAAGTGAAACAATGTTTTTTTCGCCAGGTGTGAATGTACTTCTGACTGGCCACTGCTGCCGAACCCAATGTTCCGTCCTTGCTCTGGAGTCCCATTCACACAAAAAGCAAGGAAATTTGGTGTAGCCTGCTTGTTGGCCGAGCAATATTCCAATCACCTTGAAATCCCCGCACAAAGACCATTCATGTTCAACGTTTTTTTAAAATTTTCACATTTCCGTCATTTGTGAAAAAACTTGACGTGATACGGAATTTTGAAGGTCATTTTCGGAATCTGCGCAAGAAATCCATTCAGATACACCTATTCATTTCAAAACAACAAAACCTTGCATATTGGTGTAATCATTTAGCTATTGCCCAATTTGTCTTTTATCAATGAAAAAAAATCTGAATTAAATGCTCCTAAAAATTTGGGAAACTAGTTACAAATTCGCCAATAATTATAAGTTTTGTCAAGTAAATAAGCATAGTTTGGGACTACCTACAAATGTATTGCATGTCTGTAATACCTTTTTGATAAAAATGTACAATTTTAGGTCATATTAGGGAGTTTTGCAATTTGAAAACACAATCGATGCTTAATGAAGAACTCGACATTTCTTGTACTGAAGATGATAAAAAAACACTAATGAAAATGTTAACTATAGAAAGGACATTCAAAATATACTCAATAGATTTGTACAAAATAGCAGAAATAATAAAATAATAATAAATTATTCACATAAAATGAGCATCCTTGACCTTTGCTAAATCATAAAACACCACATAATAATCATAAAATACCACAAAATAGTCTTAAATATTTTCTTCTAACGAGAGATTACTACTAAATTGAAGACTGCTATTTAAATTCTGCTTCCAAGAACGACGTATGGTGTTAATGAAAATTGCATTATTGATTAAAAGATAAAAATAAAGAGGCAATGTGGCATAATGTAAACTAAACTAAAAATTCTAATGAAATTATAACATATTTTTTGGAGGGGGGGTTTCAGGTGCTTATAACTGATTCCACCGAAGCGGAATCAGTTAGCACCAGCTTAGAGCTGTGGCTAACTTTTCAGTTAGCAACAGCAGTGTTGTGATTAGCATTAAGGACTTCTTAATCCTAACGCTAATTACTTTCCTCGCTCCCAATGTTAAGTATAGGATACACAAAGTACAGTAAGCTCATGGTATACAATGCTTTGGAATATTAATAGTACTGGAGACCGTATCTCCAGAAGGATATAGACATCTTAGAGAGAGTTCAGAGAAGGGCTACTAAAATGGTGTACGGCTTGAAGGAGAAAAGTTACCAAGAAAGGCTTAATGATCTTAACATGTACAGCTTGGAAAAAAGACGAGACAGAGGAGATATGATAGAAACATTTAAATACGTAAAGGGAATCCACAAGGTAGAGGAAGGGAGTATATTTAAAAGGAAACAAAATAGCAAAACAAGAGGACATAGTCTTAGATTAGAGGGGCAAAGGTTTAAAAGTAACATCAGGAAGCATTATTTTACTGAGCGGGTGGTGGATACATGGAACAGTCTTCCAGTAGAAGTGGTAGAGGCCAAAACAGTAATTGAATTTAAGCAAGCATGGGATAGGCATAAGGCTATCCTAAACAAAAGATAAATCCAGGTAAAGTATCCATGTAATTGGGCAGACTAGATGGGCCGAAAGGTTCTTATCTGCCGACATTTTTCTATGTTTCTATGTTTCTAATGACAATGACAATTTTGCTCTGTAGTGCTTTTACCATAATCATCTGTTTCATTGTTAACTGTACCAATGCTTATTTCATCTTCAGACTTCATCAGGAAATGTCTGGAATTGACACAGATGAAAAACATTGAACTTTGTTCTTGGACTCTTCCACATAGCACCCTTAGGAACCACTTTACCAGAGCTTTTGTGGAACTTTGTAATTTTAAACTCCCTTGAAGTTTATATCCGGAGGTTCTGGGCCTTTGAGGCCAAGGCACTTATGTACATGTTCTATGTGCTGTCCGTTTGTGTACTATTTTTATGACATTGTTTTCAATGCTGTAATAACTTACTACGCTATATTATTATTCTTCTTTACTTTTCCTTTTCACTGCAGAGATCAAGACCACAACATCAGCATACGTACATTTGTCATGTAACTATGCTCTCGGCTCTCTGGGGTCCGGCATCGAGCTCTGCGATGTTCCTTTCCGCTGCTGATGTCTGGCATTCTGTTATGAATCCTCTCCTTACCCTGTCTACGGCTGTAATAAACCATTCATGCACACATGAACAAGGCGCCACTGGTGTGCATTACAGAGAATGGCATCACACCCCAATGACGCGAACCCGGAAGTGAACACAGGCCGCATTGGAGGATGCCGGCACCTGCATCCAATTGCAACCCCATAAAAGAAACAGATGGACGGTGAGTAGGCGCTTGTTTATTATTCTCGGAATAGCTAGAGCTACCTTACCCTTACTATCTAGACTGATAACCTTGATGCCGAAACCTTGCTTGTAACTCTGACTCTGCTTGAACGTCGCCAGGCTCCTTGACCACATGCTTCCTTTGCTCACCTTCACCTTAAGTCATCAGCCTCTTTGACCATTTGCCTTCCTCGCTACTCTGTTTGATCGCCGCCAGCCTCCTCGACTTATAGCCTTCCTCTCGACTCTGCCTACAGCCTGCAAAACTCCCGCTGTTCATCCTGCTATGCTATACTACAACCAGTAAGCATTTCAGAACTGTGTTATCTTAATATATACAGTACATATATCAGTTGATTGTCATCTTGCCTCATGATCTTCACCGGAGGCTGAAGAACCAAACCCTGACATCACCTCCACTGTGCATAGGGCGCTGTATACTTTCAAATCCGGCCCTTTTGCCAGTGGTTGTTCTGAACAGCACTACTAATCTCCAGAGCCAGTTCAGCTTCCTCCTGTCTTATTGCACCTGCTGTATATGTGAATATATGCTTGTTGTGTATCACTAGTGTTTAGCCTGTTTAAGCACCACTTTTGTTGTTTGGGCTTGCTATTTTCACTGGGGATTTCTGGGGTTTCCATCATATAGTTGACTGCATTCCAGAATGGAATAGGATATTATTTGTATTTATTCATTTGTGCACCATTAAAGGCAACAGATTATGTTGCTTCAAAAGAAGAAAAAGGCAGGATATGTCACCTAAATATGGAGCGAAAATGGAGCTGAATTTGTTGGTTAGGATTAACACACTAATCATAAAAGGGTGACATCATTATGATAGTAAACACACATATACAGGCAATTAAGAAGAGCTTTTTTATTTCTGAATCCATCCATGTGAAATATATCTAAGAATTACAAAATAGTTATTCATAAAACATTCCCATATGTCAGTCACTAACATAGGTACGTTACAGTTTTTATAATGCAATTTAAAGGTTAACCATCTTCTGAAATCATGAATCTCAGAGGGAGATATGAGTGAAATGAGATTGAAGTTCACCTTGAAGCTAGAAAGAAAACCAATTATTTCCAACTCGTCCACATGTTGTGGAAAAGAAGAGGATGATTGTGTTCATCTGAGAAGAGGCTGTCCTTAGCATATTTTATAACCTCGTATTTACTATCCCCAAACTACTCCTTGAATATCATTGTTCTGGCATTAGGCACAAAGAAAGGGTACAAGGGAAAAGACAAACAAGAGCAGGGACAGTGGGCACCCCTTATGTCATTTGATAAAATGAACTTATCAGAAAGCAAAGGTGCAATAGAAGCTTAATGTTATGCATGATCTATATTAGAGTGGGGAATAGGTCACATCCTCATATATAATACAGGAGGGGTGGGGTCGCGCCTATTCCCTGATGGGGCGGCTGCAACCACCAAATGTATCCAGCTCAGCAACATGTGTAAAACATAACAAGGAGAAAAATGTCATCTGCGCTTATTCCCATTATATGTGTGAAAAACAATTTGGTTTCTGTTAATGGCCATTAAAAGAAACCAAAGCCTCTAATTGCATTTTGTTTCACACGGTATAATGGGAATAAGCGCAGATGACATTTTTTTTCTTGTTATGTTTTATACATGTTGCTGGACTGGATACATTTGGTGGTTGCAGCCACCCCATCGGGGAATAGGTGCGACCCCACCCCTCCTGTATTATGTATGTTTTATTCTACCTCCAGCCAGGTCATCATTGCAGCATGATTCCGCTCCGTGTCTTTGTTTTTTGATCACAAGGTGGATTCTTTTTCTGGGAGGGCATAAATATGACCCACCAGTCTGCCTCATGACTGAAAAGCAGCATGAGCAGTGATGGTTTGCTACACAGCAGCCTGTGGCTTCATTTTGGATAGGACACACCCTCACATCCTCATATAGTCTGTATAAAACTGCTTGAGCCCTTAATTTAATGCATGTTTCTTGCAACTACAAAGTGCTTTCTTTTTAATAAGGGTTCAGATATAAGAATTATCTCTAGTGACTTTGTTGAGTAAAAGAAAACACAATGTCCAGAAAAGCAAATAGAATGTAGTGATTCCCCAATCAAATCTCCAGAATTGGAATCAGGACCTGATCGTAGCATTTTTAGGGGATTGGAAATAGTCTATTTCAAGGTGAGCTGATCCGTGAGTTTGTGACCTGCCGAGCAGCACAATTCAGCCTCACAGCATCTTCCCTGCCCCCTCACATGTCATGAAGAAGGGTGGACCTGCAAGCAGGCAGTTAACTGCAAGTCCAAATACTGAGATAATTACCAGGGTCAAGCACGGTGTAGATATGACAGCTCAAAAAACAAATGTATAGAGTATCAATAAAGTAATTGAAGCCAAAAAAATGGTAGTCGTGGGGATTAACCCCTGGAAGAGGCAAAAAAGTGTCTCAGCTCAAAGACCAATCAAGAGTATATTAAAACATAACTTTTAATATAAATTAAATGAAATAGCCCGTAATGGAGAGATTAATAGTGTGCTCAATCATTTAAACTTGAACATGGTATAACATATCCACAATGGTAAAAAACAAAAAAACAAATAGCAGATGAACAAAGATACGTGTAGATAACGTGATGCCCTAAAAGTACTATATACAAAATGTACCAGTTATCACGATCCCTTTGGAGTGTTGCAGGCGGGGAGTGTAATTACATTTACAGTTTTTAAGCATCACCTTTGAATACTTACTGCACTATAAGTTATCCTCTTTCTGTTTCATTTTGAGGAACCTCGAGGAGATCAACACAAAAAAGACTGTGTCCTTTCAAAAGCTGTCACACTGCAGTCTGAACAGAACCAGTTAAAAAGGGCTCTTCAATCCATAATCCTTCAAACACACTGCACAGTATTGTTTTTTATGCGTTTTCTTTGTTTGTTTCCAAGAGTTTGAAAACGCCTGCATAAGCCAAAATAATTTGTCATGCATTTAAGCACCACAAGTGCCAATAAACAGCTGCTCGGTGCATTTCCTCCCATTTCTCTGAAAACTGGGTGCTAGTTTCCTCATAGTTCAACCATGTGACTTGGCAAGTCTGTTCATATGCTACGTCATGGCACCTCTGGTTAGGCGAATCCTACGTAATGAAATCAAGCTGCTTTCTAAGCAACCTCATATGCTCATGCTGCTTTTCAGTCATGAGAGAAACTGGTGAGTTTACTTGTATACCCTCACCAGGGATAATTCCATTATGAGATAAAAAGAAAACAGACACAGCAACCACTAGCGATACTTGATTCCAGCCAAACAACACGGTCCTCTCGGTATAAAAAGCTGCAGACTTGAAGTTGTGCAAATGAGAGGTCTTGTATTCCAGCATCAACAATTAGCACCCTTAGGTAGGACTCGCCTGACCAGAGGTGCCGTGACGTGGCCGGTGTGCTTACACTTTAATGGCCGTTCAAGTAAACTAAAACCTCTGATTGTGGTTTGCTTACATGGAGCCACAGGAGTGAGCGCAAATGACAACTTTTTTTCTTGTTAAGTCTGTTCATATATTTGGGTGTAACAATAAGCAAGAACAAGCATCTTCTGCTGATATCAGGGTAAAAGCTTTGACTTATTGCTCTACTGTGCTTTTCTTTTGTTTTAATAAATTGATGTAGTTATGAAGAACTGTACTAAAGGAGCCTCATTTTACCTTAGCCTATGTAGTTATGGATCCATTACTGCCTGAGTCAATATCGGCTAAAGCTAAGCCGCGAGTCAACAGAATCCAATTCAGTGGAAATCACAGTACGGTATGTGCCATTTTGAAGTGCAGCAGGAGAGAAAAATAATTCAGTAGCTCTCCTCACGCAACACATAAAACCTACAAAACTGTGTATCTCCCAGATGGCTATTCTACATTAAGTGCCATAACACACAGGCCTGAAATAACCTCTGGGATTTTGTTTTCATTTAATGTGCTGTATATTGCCATCTACAAGTTTAAAATACCTTACAGAAAATATGTGGCTTTGTCTGATAATCTGTACTAATGCAGAAACAAAAATGTATATAACGTGCTAGTTGAAAGTTCAACTTTGATATTCAGAGACAGATGCAATGCTGTGATTTAAACATTCATTTTGTCATTGTGACAAACAAGAATCATATACAGACAGGGTTATCCAAAGAGATTCGAAAAGTCACCGCACGTTCGGTGACTTTTCGTTCTCTTCAATTCGGTTCCTTTTGCCGATTGCATTTCGGTGACCCTGCGGTGTATTCAGCAAAGAGCACAGGGTCCCCGAATTGCAGGGAAAAGCTGCCGTAAACTCACCGACAACTAACCGAATGCACGCTGAAAACAAGCAAAAACATCTGGATTAACCTTCGAAGAGGAGCCGAACAGGAGCCGAACAGGAGCCGAATCACACAGAGCCGAAGCAGCTGTGACGTAGAGGAGGCAGTGAATAAATTAGAAAAACCATTTGTATGAATCTGGGAAAAAGAAACGCTGTTTGCAAAGAAACTACTGAGCGAAAATGTGTGAAATTTTCACAGGAGGTCCAGGGAATGATAATAAAGAGGGCTGTTACAAAAAAAATAAGTAAACTGAAAAAAAATCAAAAAAAAAATCGGACTTTTAATTTTTTTTTAAAAAATTCAGAAAAATGCTTAAAGTATCCTAAAAAATCTATAAATAAAGAGACTTTTTGCTGCAGAATTTTATAATGAACGGTTTATTAGATATTGAATTAAAACGGGAATATTTTTAACATTGAAGCCTATGGGATTCTCCTGAATAAATTTGCCGAATTAAACCACCGAATGGCAGGGCATTAGGGGAACCTTTCACTGCTGGTTTGTGTTCTCTGAATAGCCGAAGCAGTGCTTCTCTATGGGGATTTCACTGCCCTCGAACAGGGACCGAACAGGCACCGTATGTGCAGGCAATTCGCCAGGATTTGGAGAACTGCCTGCTCTCTGGATAGCCGAATGGCCAGGAAAGGTAACCGAACGCTGATTTTCAGCGTTCGGTTACCTTTCTCAAGCAATTCGAATCTCTTTGGATAACCCTGTAAGTAATAGTTTTAATACAATAGTTAACAGAGAAAAAATAAATAGAATTCTCTGATTTTCGCAAACCTCTCTTCTGTTCTAGTTTATTTGTACAGAGAAGATAACTGAAGTGTAAAGGTGACATTGTACATGTTCAGCATGGAGGTCAGTGAAACACCTTACTTTACGCTTTCCCTGGAGAAATCGTACGCCGTGGTTTATTCTTTGCATAGTGCAGAAAATATTACATAAATGATGCATACCGTCTTAAGATTTGAATCAACAGACCTAATTCTTTCAACAGACAATCTATTATTAATAGCTTAATTACAGGGTTGCCAACAGCCGGCTATAGAAAGCTAGAGTTAAATGTTTTATAATCTCTGAACTATTAAGTGGTGTTTTGTAAATAATATTCAATGTTTTTAGTTATACATATAACATACAATACACAAAGCACTCGGGTTAAGATATTTTAAAAACAAATAACTGAGAGTATATTTATAATGATGGAGATTAAGATCACATATTGTGATCTTAAGATATTCATGCCCGCCACAACATCAGTGTACTCCAATGCAGTGGTCCCTTATAAGATAAACTCACTTACTACTTTAAACTGTCTCTGGCTCTCTGCAGAGCAAGGATAAATAGGGGCTGGAATGCAGAACCTGTAAACTGTTTGACTAGGGTGAGGTAATACTAGCCTGTTAGGGTGGTCAGCCCTAAACATATAATACACAAAACCTGGATGAGACTACACTCAGACCTAAACATGTGTTTTATGTAAGGGTGCTGCTGAGACCAATGACTACACCATACAATATACAGTGTATAGTATGCAGTTAAGCAGAGTGCTCTGTATATTGTATGGTTAATTCATTGGTCTCAGTTGCACCCTTTTTATAAATGCATGTTAACCTCCCTGGCGGTGTTCCCGGGGTTAAATTTCACCGCTGAGAGCGTTAACCCTGAGACACACTCGGGCTGTATACATCACCACTCCCTGCGCTCCCTCGATGATCTCTGCAGTCTTCTCCGGCGATCGCGGCGTTTTACTTCCTGGATTCCTTCTCGTGAGGATAGAACTAGACATGTGCACAGCACAAAATTTCGTTTTGAACTAATGGATTAGTCCTAAAACGCAATTTATTTAGTTGCTAAAGAAATTAGTTTTCAGTTCTTAAGTATGAAAACTAATTTCATTCATCCGAAAACCAGCGGATACAATTACTATTGCAGTGGCTCCTCAGAGGGCTGAGATCGGCTGTTTGTTGCAGTAACTCTCACTCTCAGCACAATGTGTCAGGCAAAGCTGTTACAGTAACTGACTGCTGCTCATCACAGCGCTCAGAGTTTCAGTAAAACTAGTAATAATATTTTTATATATAAGAGGTTATAACAATATTATTTCCTTGTTTTGCTGAAACTCTGAGCGCTGTGATGAGCAGCAGTCAGTTACTGTAACAGCTGAGCCTGAGAAATTGTACTGAGAGATAATGTAACAAGCAGCTGATCTCAGCACTCACAGCCACTGGATTTAAAGGGCTCGAAAAAAAATGCTCCTCTCTGTATAATGTATAGAACATCTCCTGCATTAATTATTGCCAATCTCTGTATAATGTATAGAACATCCTCCTGCATTGATATCCCTCTCTGTATAATGTATTGAACATCCTCCTGCATTAATTAATACCCCTATCTGTATATGTATAGAACATCCACCTGCATTAATACCCCTCTCTGTATAGAACATCCTCCTGCATTGATATCCCTCTCTGTATAATGTATTGAACATCCTCCTGCATTAATTAATGCCCCTCTCTGTATAGAACATCCTACTGCATTGACATGTGGAGGGTGCAGAACTTTGGAATGCAATGCTTATCCAGCACAGGAGAGGGAACTTCTACTTAAACTTTGTATCTCTGTGGGGGAGACAGACAGGATTATAAAAGATGGGGAGAGGGAAAATATTAACTTAAATCGGTCTGAAAACTCAGAGAAGAGATGACTGGCGCAATTTATTTTTTATTATAAAATACAGCACTTTAAATCCAGGAAAACATTCAAATAAATTACACCGAGGGCTCTTAATGACAGAGAAACTGTGAGAGCTGGATACTAAATGTATCAGACGTAAAAAACCCTTTATAACAAGCAGCACTGGGAGAGGAGAGGCACTTTATATAAAATGTGTATTATTTATGAGGAAAGGGAAAAGTGCTCTTGGATAATATAAAATTTATCAGACCTAAGCCCCTATTATGCAGAGCGGGAGGGGAGATAACACATGTTTTATAAAGTCCCTCTCTTCTCCCAACGTTGCTTGTTATAAAGGGGTTTTTACTGTCCAGCCCTCCTCTGTCATTCGCTATCAGTGTGATTTATTTGAATGTTTTCCCTCTCCAGCTGCTTTTATCATCTCATCTGTCTCATTGACATGTAAGGGTTAAGTAAAGGTTTTCTCTCCTGTGCTGGCTGTCTGCGCTGCGAATGAGTAGTCTGGAGCTCTCACTGACAGATTTTCGGGTAGGAGTCGGGAAGGATTACGCATACAAACCTTTTCTGTAGCTTTGCGATGTTGCGCTCTTCATTGCTGGTCTCCTTCAATCAATGTAATATTACAAAAAGGACTGAAACTAAAATGTAGTGCATTTTTCTTTAGTTTCTTTCGTTTTTTATACTGAGCAGTTTCGTATCTCTTGAGTCATACGAAAACTAAATTATCCCAAAATTCAGACTAAATCGTTTTAGTACTAAAACGAATGCACACTTCTAGATAGAACCAGGAAGTATAAGGTCGCGGTCGTTTGAGGAGACAGCTGGGGACATCGAGGGAGCACAGGGAGAGGTTATGTGTCCATTCGGCATCGCGAGTGTTACTCGGGGTTACCGATTCCAACATAGGAATTTAACCCCGAGCCACACTCGGGATGACGTTAGGGGGGGCAAAAAAATATATATACCGTTTTCAGCAAAGAATTTTCTAAATAAATTGAACGCCAGGGAGGTTAAGGTTTGAGTGCAGCTTCTCCCAGTTTTTTATCTATCTATACCAGGGATCTCAAACTCTGGCCCGCCAGATGTTTACTGCCTACAAATTCCAGAATTCTTTGAATGCAATAAATGGCCAGAGAATCATGGGAGGTGTAGTTAACAAACATCTGGAGGGGGGCAGAGTTTGAGATGCCTGCTCGATACACATACATAGGTGCAGAATATCTTTTGTTCTTAGTGCAGAAAATAAAACACTGGTTTCATTGATTATTTAATAAATGTTCTGAATTTTTTAATTTTGGGAACCCACCCATCAATGTGAAGTTGCTGATGTTCACCTTTGTTGTAACTACGGTGAGCCTAAGCTGTGTACAGAAAGAGAATCCTGCATAGAACAGTGAACTATTTATTTATAAAGTATTTTACCAGGAAGGATACATTGAGATTTCTCTCGTTTTCAAGTATGTTCTGTTCAAGTATGCTGAACTGTGGTGAATAACAGTACCACTGTTTATTCTTCTGTAAAAAGGGTTAACTGCAGTTATTCTCCATTTATCGTAGTGCCACTGGTGTTTGCCACTAGGGATGAGCTATTCAGTTCGGAGTTAGCATTGAACATCGCCCGATCACATGTTCGCGAAATATGAACATTTCCGCGTGTTCGCCGCATGTTCGCCCACAATGCACCACAATGGACCACAATGCACTTTTCCACTGGCCTGAAGCTTGTAATTGGCTACAGCCTTGCACCTGACCACAGGTCAGGTGCAAGGCAGGTTCAAGACTATGCCAATCACCGCTCAGAGTCCTGATTGGGCAAATTTTGCCCAATCATGGGCTTACAGAGCTAAGTCCCGCAGCACACTATAAGGGGTCACACAGCGCTTCAGCACGCGTTTGAGAGGAGATTTGAGAGGAGATTGTTATTGTGTTAGTGTGTGTTCTCACTGCCAGTCTGCCACCAGCTTCTGGGGACAAAATATCTGGGACTTGTTCTAATCTGTGTGTTCTCACTGATTCCCAGTATTTTGGGGGTCAGTAATTGCTACAAAATATTTGGGAATTGAGGTGATCTGTGTCTTGTCACTGCCAGTGCCACGCAGTATTTTGGGGGTCAGTAATTTCTACAAAATATTTGTGAATTCAGGTGATCTGTGTCTTGTCACTGCCACGCAGTATTTTGGGGGTCAGTAATTTCTACAAAGTATTTAGGAATTGTTCTAATCTGTGTCTTGTCACGGCCATCCATCAGGAGGTCTCACTGAGTTATAGGAGGTTTCCGAGATTTGTAATCTGTGTTTTCTCACTGTCAACTATCAGGGGGTCCCACATACTTCTAGCAGATTTCTGCGAATTGTAATTTGTGTCTTGTCACTGCCACCCATCAGGGGGTCTCACTGATTTATAGGGGTTTCTGAGACTTGTAATCTGTGTCTTGTCACTGCCACCCATCAGGGGGTCTCACTGATTTATAGGAGGTTTCTGGGAATTGTAATCTGTGTCTTGTCACTGGCTGCCAGCTATCAGGGTGTCTCACTGAGTTATACCAGAGTTCTGGAAATCTTTAATCTTTATACCAGAGTTGAATCAGAGTTCTGTATATATTTAATCTATATATCACTCACCATGTCAGAAAGACCAAAAAGGCCAGGCAGATGCTCCCAGACACAGATTAGAGGGCAAGCAGCCTCTGTGTCGGGAGGCTGTGCCTCTGGTCATGGTGGACGTGGTGCATCCTCTGCAGGGGCACGCTTGTCCTTTCTAACTGGTGCTGGCCGTCTTAAGCAGCAGCAACATACAGAGGATTTGGTGGATTGGCTAACCAGGCCATCCTCATCCTCAGAGCCCTCTGCCAGCCAGGCTTGTAGTGCTTTACAGTCCACCACAGCTGCCAAAGCATCTAATGCAGCCTCCATGTCCACAGCTACCCCTGCCGTAGCCTCACTATCACACACGGAGGAGTCAGCTGAATTGTTTGACTACAATGACATGCTGCTTCAGGATGCGCAGCAAGTACAGTGCTCTGATTCAATCTCTGAGGTTGAGGAAGGGAGTATAACCAACCTAGAGGAAGGGGGTGCCAGTGATGACACACAAATAACTGGCACTCATGTTGCCCCAGCAGCTGCAGCATACTGTCAAGTTGGCTCCAGTGACGAGGAGATAGGGGGTGATGACGATGATGAGGTCACTGACTCCACCTGGGTGCCTGATCAAACAGAGGAGTCAAGTGAGGAGGAGGAGGCACAACGAACACGAGGCACAACATCCTCTATGACCAACCGTAGCACTAGCCAGTCCAAGGCATCAGATGTCAGAGCTGCTCAGGTGCAGAGCGCTGTTGTCTCAAAGCACACATCCAGGAACTCTGCTGTCTGGGAGTTCTTTAAGAAATGTGCAGCAGACCCCACAGTTGCTATTTGTAATCTATGTCAGATGAGGCTCAAGCGTGGGAAAGACACCAGACGCTTGGGTACCACGTGCTTGAGGCGACATATGACCACCTACCACGCATCCCGTTGGTGCAAAACTTTGCGTAGGTCCTCCTCCTCCTCATCTGTCTCTACCCCCACTGTATGTCCTGCTATGTCATTGCCTACAACCTCCACTGACAGTGATGATGCTACAGTAATGGATGTACCAGGGCCTATCTCACAACGTGAGAGCATCCCATCAGCTGAAGATTTACGCAGTCAGATTACGTTGCCCCAGCTGCTGCAGCGTAAGAAAAAATATAGTCCCAACCATCCCCAAGCACAGCGTCTAAATGCCAGCTTAGCAAAATTACTCACATTACAGCTGCTGCCTTTCCAGCTGGTGGACTCTGCTCCCTTCCGTGAATTTGCTGAATGTGCTGTACCACAGTGGCAGGTTCCAAAACGCCATTACTTTTCATTCAAGGCCATTCCAGCACTATACAGCACGTGGAAGACAATGTTATCGAGTCATTGGGAAAGGCAGTCAGCAGCAAGGTGCATGTGACTTTAGACACGTGGCCCAGCAAGCATGGACAGGGTCGTTACATTTCCTTCACGGCGCACTGGGTAACTATGATTGCAGCTGGGAGGGATCCAAGACGGGGCTCTGTGCTGGAGCTTGTTCATCCACCATGCCTCCAGAAAGCTGCTTGTATGAGGTCTGTCTGCTCCACCACCGCCTCTCCCTCTTCCTCCTCCTCCTCCTCCTCCTTCTGTGTCTCTGGCGAAGTGGCAGTTAAACCGACACGTGACAGGGCGCTATGCAATGGCTCAAGCAAAAAGATGCCATACTGTGCTTGAGCTGGTTTGTTTAGGGGACAGGAGCCACACCGGGCCAGAAATTCTGTCAGCTCTGCAGGGGCAGGTGCAGAGATGGTTAACACCACGCGAGCTTCAGCTGGGAATGGTCATCTGTGATAATGGCAGCAACCTTCTTTCCGCCCTACGCCTGGGTAAGTTGACGCATGTACCATGCCTAGCACACATCCTAAATATGGTGGTACAGCGTTTCCTAACCAGGTACCCAGGGCTGGCAGAGCTTCTCAGCCAGGTCAGAAAAGTCTGCAGCCACTTCAGACGGTCATTCCCAGCAAGTGTTTGCCTGGCAGAAATTCAAAGAGAATTCCACCTTCCCACAAACTGTCTGATCTGTGACATGCCCACCAGGTGGAACTCGACATTAGCAATGCTGCAGCGTCTGCACAAGCAGCAGAGGACCATCAACGAGTACCTGTGTGAGTATGGCACAAGGACAGGTTCAGGTCAACTTGTTTTTTTTTTTCCCCGCAGTGGCTGATGATCAAGGATGCATGCACTGTACTGTCACCATTTGAGGAGGCAACGAGGATGGTGAGTAGGGACAGTGCATGCATCAGTGACACAATTCCTTTAGTGTTCATGCTGGAGCACACTCTGCAGGGAATTATAGATGTGGCACTAGAGGCAGAGCAGCGGGAGGAAGAGGAGGCCTTCCCTAGCTCTCAAGGACCCAGTCTTTCTGCAGACAGCTTTCCAGTGGGTCCTCCTCAGATCAGACAGGAGGAGGAGGATGAGGAGGAGGAATATTTGAGTAGTGGGGGCATTGAAGGTGGGGATTCTTCAAGGGAGGGTTTTGTGTGCCCAGAAACACAAGGACTAGTACGTGGCTGGGAGGAGGAAGTGCACGATGGGGTCATCCTCCTCATTGAGCAGGAAGACTCGGAAGCTAATGCCACCTCCAACCTACGCTTCATGGGCTCCCTTATTATGCAAAGCCTGCTAAAGGACCCCAGGATTCGTGCTATTAAGGAGAGGGATCATTACTGGTTGGCAACCCTTCTTGATCCATGATACAAGGGTAAAGTTGCAGAGCTCATCCTGCCCGCACAGAGGGAGCACAGGATAAAAAAACTTGAAGACGCTCTAAAGCGACACTTGTGTAACACCTTTCCAGGCACTGGTAGGTTACCAAGTGATGACACAGGTGCTTCTGAGGCTGCGGGTGATCAGAGGAATAGTGGTGAAGGCCAGGGCCGCTTGACTGATGCCTTTTTAAAATTGTTTAGTCCACGATGCCCAGGGACGTCAAATGTAGGCACCCATTGCCAGCGTCTTCACCATATGGTGCAGGACTACCTAGGGGCAAGGGCAGACCTGGATACCTTTCCAGCAGATGATCCACTGATTTACTGGGTGTTGAGATTGGATCACTGGCCAGAATTTAGCCAATATGCTATGCAGCTACTAGGTTGACCTTCATCTAGCGTGCTTTCCGAAAGGACGTTTAGTGCCGCTGGAGGTTTTGTCACAGACAAAAGAGTGTGTCTGTCCACTGACTCTGTAGACCGGCTGACATTTATAAAAATTAATCAGTCCTGGATCAGCAACTATCAATCCCCTGATGCTGACGTAACAGAATAGATCGGGGATGTCTTCTACATTCACAAAACCTCCAGCACTGAACTCTTCCACAATACGACAAAAGGGTTACAGTGTAAATGCACTTGCTGCCATGAAAGGCACAATATTTGGCTGCACTGATGCCTGTGCCACATTTATATCATTTTAATTTTTTGAACCGCAGGGTCCAACCCTGCACTCTTCCACAATACTACAGAGGGGTTACTGTATGACTGCACTTGCTGGCCTGGCACCAAAAGCACAATATCTGGGTGCACTGATGCCTTTACCAGATTCATATCTTTTTAATATAGGACCGCATGGTCCACCCCGGCACTGTTCCACAATACTACTGAGGGGTAACCATATGAATGCACTTGCTGGCCTGGCACCAAAAGCACAATATTTGGGTGCACTGCCACTGACGCCGGTACCAGATTCATATCCTCAGAGGGGTTACTGTGTGACGGCACTGTTGCCGACACTAAAGGCCCAATTTTAAAGCACCTATTGTTACTTTCTTCCAAAGCCTGCATAAGTTTCACCATAATTTAGCCAAAAAATCACTAAACTTTTTCTGCGTGTCCTAAAATGGCTTTTCATACAGGCTGCCGCCCCAAGCAGTTGTTTATGAATAGATTAAAGGAAAAGCATTTACTGTCATTTGAAACATAATTTTTTTGTTTTAAAATGTTTCTATACATCCTAGAAATCCGCCACTTCACGGGCAGATTATGGGGACCTCCTAGGCACGATATTTGAAGGAATTTTTCGTTTTTATTTGTAACCCTTAATTCGTGGAAAACTCACTGTCCCTTTAAAAAGTTTCTTTTAAAACTTTTTGTCCTTGTTTCCTGTCCCCCAGGGCACTACCCGACCCCCATACACCTTTTATGGCAAATATCTAGCATATATGCCCTCTTGGAGGGCACTCTAAAAATCAAATTTTGTGTCCCATTGACTTGTATTGAGTTCGTGTTCGAGTTTGAGTTTGAGTTCGAACTTTTGAATAGTTCGAGTTCGAATGCGAACCGAACTCGGGGATGTTCGGCTCATCCCTATTTGCCACTTTACACATCACTAAAGTTGCAATCTTCATAGATCTCCCATACGATCTATGTTGAAAACAATTGTGGAAAACAACGCTGGACTAAAACACTAGTGGAAACTACAGTAAAATCTCAACTATTATGGCAGAACTTGTTCCACTGTAGTTTAGTTTACTATAGATAAACCACCATTCTTTCAATGAAAGTATGATGGTTAGTGAATAACCCATCACATTTTCTTTATATTTCACTACCTTTTTTTTTACTTCATACCATTCTGTTAACCCCTTAGGGGCTGGGTGGTTTTACGAAAATCTGTCTCACAGTGCCCGCTGCTGTTTTTATGTTTCTGCACTGTTTGTGTTTAGGTCTAATTTTCCTCTTACTCGTTTATGCAACCCACACATATTATATACCGTTTTTCCCACCATTAAATAGACTTTCTATAGATACCATTATTTCCATCATATCGTATAAGTTACTATAAAAAAAATTGAAATATGATGAAAAAAATGAAAAAAATTTTTTTTTTCAAAATTTAATCCCCAAAATCTACAACTGCCAAAAAAGACCCTTGGCAAATAGTTTCAAAATTTTATCCTGGGATATAAATACCCAATTTTTACATGTGTCTGCTTTTTAACCCCTTTACTGCCATTTCACCTCTGTGCGCTGAGCTCATCATGACCATTTTATGCTCATAATTTTTAGATGCCATCTTAGGTCCTATTTAATTAAACCCCCCCATACAAAAAACGCATTTTTTTTTATTTTTTTTATTATTTCTTTTTTGGTTTTTACAACAAACATCGCCATGTTTGGTATCATTGGAAAGACCATGACCAGGCCTTTCCAATGATATCTTACATAACCCTCTAGGTTCCGGAACCTAGAATGGGAGATAAGGGTATCCAAAGTATCCTCCTATCTCTACTTGGCAGCTAGGGGGTTAACTGGTCCACTGACGTCCTCACACATATGGTGAGGATGTCAGAGAGTGGCGGTGACCCGGAGGCTTCGCTGACATTCAAGATGTCAGACCCCTTTGTGGTAAATCATCGCTGAGCCCTTGAAAGTATATTTGTTGGTGTACCACTCATCCAACACAAATATATATATATTGCACAAGACAGGTTCGTCCACTATATTAAGCAATTATTAGGAATTACACACAGCACACTAAATCACATATAACACATATATACAAGATTTACAAAGCAGCCAACATGAACAATAACAAATAGGCCTAGAGGGCCAGAAGCCCATAGTGTGTATACTTATCAACCAGGAGAGCAGGGAGACTGTGTCCACTCCACAGGACAGGAAGAGAGAGAGAGTGAACTGCTGAGAGTTCATGTGTATATTGGAGTAGGTGTGTCTTCCCAAGGGAAGGGCATATTGTAATTAACCAAAGTCTAATGATATGTTAATAAAGGCTATAGAGGAGAGAGACCTGACTAATTCAATATACAGGAGAGGCACGTGTATGATGTCCCCACATTCACCCACTTTTTCTTATTCTTTGTTGCACGGATTTCAGCACCTCATCAAAAATATATATTTAGGACAAGAGACACAAGGGGTGAGACATTTACACGTGGAAAGAATAAATCCACATTCCACCCCTTTAAATATTATTTCTCATGTAAAACCATAAATATACCCAATCATAATGTGCTCATGTGAGGTGAAGTTAAAATTGTCATAGAATCTGGACACAACTAAGTTCATAGAGTCAGACACCTGTGGAATCACTGAAACTGCTGCTTGTTCCTAGAGCTGAATATGGTCAAATGTCCTGAAAATGAATTGATGCATTCTCCAGTGAGAATCAAAGAATTTGAGTTCATTGGGGTTTTAGGAGTTGCAGTTTGCCTTTGCTAACCCCTGTTTTTGCTGCTTGTACAACCTGGGAGCCAGGAGCATTGGCTTGCCTTCTCTCATAAGTCCTGAAATTTATGTGACGTCAACTTGACTGGTCTTCACAGAACTTGAGAATTGTGCAAAAGGGTGTGCACTCACTGGTAAAGTCCATGTATGCAAAGTTGTGGTGTGCACTTATTTCTTTAGATGCACCCACCTCCGTTCACTCAGTCCATTACAATATAAGCACCTGAAACACCAGCGTTGGCAGGTCAATGTCTCCTGACAGGTCAATGTCTTCTGGCAGGTAAATGTCTTCTGGCAGGTCTTTGTATCTTTGCTGCCATCTTAAAACAGCAAATCTTCTTTCAAGCATCTCTGTTTAGTTGTGGTGTCTGATCTATGTTTCAGCTGTGGAAGAGACTAATTGTACAACCTCAATACTCACCTCACTCCTTATAGAGGATTGAACACATTACCATAGGGTCTTTTGCCCATAGCCACACATTTCACTCATAACCTTAGTAATAATATATATAGAAATGATACTGCAATGTAAAGAGACTGGAGTTCTTCAGTCTTCCCTGCATGTTCTCCATTTCGTGTATACCATTAGCGATAAGAAAAAATCGCAATTTTTCATCCAGTGTGTAAAATATTACACAAATTGTAATGTAAATAAATCCACTGTCTGGAAAGTACTTATATATCCTTAAGAAGGAAAAAAGCAAAAAAACTATCTTTAAAAGCCACATTTGCAGGTTATGAAAAGAAAAAAAAAATTGCAAACCTTTATACCAGTAGAACGGAAAAGAATGATGCCACTGTTTACTTAATATAAAAAAAAAATGTTAAAGAAACACCAACCCATTGCCCCATGTGAAATCCAATATTTCCCATTCTCAGTTTATAGAGAGAGAAAAAAATTGCAAATCTTTAAAACCAAAACCCAATGCCCAATTTGCAATTATCCGTATTCCCATCTTATCAATGAGAAATTGTATGCACATAATTAAAAAAAATAATTTTTAAAATCAAATGCCTTGCCCCACATTTTCAAATCCAGTATTTCCCATTTTTATCCCCAAATGTACAAAATACCCATAAGAGACACTATCTGTAAAATAAATTAAATAACACTTCTGTCCCGCCAAATCAATCACATCCATGACTTAATACTATCTTTAGCTAATATCTCACACACTTATATATATATTTGTGTTGGATGAGTGGTACACCAACACCTATATTTTCAAGGGCTCAGCGACAATTTACCACACCCTTCCGGTCCGAATCGTGATCTGGCAACAGATTGGTTAATGCCACCCATCGCTGAAAAGGGAAGACTCTCTCCTTTCCAGTGGTGCAATTTGTATCTCGATAGCCTTAACCATTGGGGAGATAGAGGGCTCCGAAGGAGCCACCTCCTGTTCCTGTTTTTGTACAGCAGGCGCCGGTGGGCGCCTTGCGATGACATCATCACGCAGCTGATGATTTCATAAAGACGCTGGACCCCCTGAAAAGGCCGGGCAGGCATCCAGCCTGCCAGTGTGGCATGGGAGTCCAGCGAGGAAGGTGAGTATCGGGAGGAAGGGAGGTTAGGAGACCCGGATGTACCATGTACGTCACCGGTTGTAAGGGAGACCCGTGGCCGTGACATACATGGTACGTCCTCGGTCCCTAAGGGATTAAGTATACTGTACATGCATTTCATTCCTTTGTCTCATCTCATGACTTATTTACTTATCAATAAGTTCACTGTACCTAATAGGACAGTGTGAATCTTTTTGCCAGCCAAAATAAAATCATCACATCGACTGTCATGTCCAATTGTCAAAATCTCAGTGTCATTTTCTGGAGCCCATTTGCAAACTATTGTCATTTGCAATAAATAAAATCCCTTTGCATTTGAATAAACTTGATATCAGGGCACCAGTCGGTGCTTTTGAAGATAAAGGATGTTTGATATTGATAGTGAAGGAGTTAACACTGAAAAAATATAATACCAAAAAAATCCAAACTTACCCTCAACAAAGAGGAGTTTTCAAAACACTTTTTTTGAAAATTCTTTGAATCTGATACTATAACTCCATACAAAATAAGACAATTACATTTTCTGAATAATACAGCAAACTTGCCAGGTTCATGGAACTGGGGAGCAATCCATCTGAAGAGTGGTTATTATAAGGCTATTATCCAATTGTACTTGTTTTGCCTGAGTAAGTAAATGTAGAAAATATGTTTTTCTACACAAATATGCAGAAATATTAATATTCTCAGATTCTCCAAGGTTTCATATAATTATAGAGGCTGAAAAAATACGTGTGTCCATCGGGTTCAACCTTTCACACATCACCTACTGCTGTTGATCTAAAAGAAGGCAAATAAACCAGTCTGAAGCGCTCGCCAATATGCAACATACTGGGAACAAATTCCTTCTTGACCCCAGAATTGCAGTCAGATTTCTCCTTGGATCAAGTAGCTTTTACCCACATATTAATAATTATAACCTGTACTATTATGTTTTTGCAGGAAGTCATCCAGTTGTCGTTTAAAAGGCTGTACAGTCTCTGACCCAACCACCTCAACAGGCAGAGAATTCTACAGCTTTAATGTTCTCACAGTAATATAACCCTTCCTATGTTTTAGGTTGAATTTCCTTTCGACCAGTGTAAATGGGTGACCTCGTGTCCTGTGTATATTCCTATTAATGAATAGGTTTCCAGACAATGGTTTATAAAGGCCCCGTATATAAGGTTATCAGATCCCCTCTAAGGCGCCATTTCTCTAAACTAAACAGGTTTAAGCCTGTTAGTCTATCCTCATAACTTAAACCTTCCATTCCCCTTATTAATTTAGTCGCCCGTCTCTGTACTTTTTCTAGCGTCATAATATCCTTTCCTAAGAAAGGTGTCCAAAATCACACGGCATATTCAAGGTGCTTCTGACCATTGATTTATAAAGAGGCAAAATTATATTTTCATCCCGAGAGTGAATTCCCTTTTTAATGCATGTCAATACCTTGCTGGCCTTGGCGGCTGCTGTTTGACATTGGGCATTGTTACATAGTTTGAAGTCTATGATTATTCCCAAATCCTTCTCCTGCTTTGATTTTCCTAACTCAGTACCATTTAAGGTATAAGTTGCTTATATGTTCTTCCAAAGTGCATAACCTTGCATTTATCTACATTAAATTTCATCTGCCATTTTTTTTTTTTGAGAAAGGATTTTACCAGGAAGGATACATTAAGATTTCTTTTGTTTTCAAGTATGTCCTGGGTGGCGAGTATGTACCGTTAGGTGTCTTGCCCAAGGACACTTACTGGAGAGGTTGCTCGCTGGGATCGAACCCATGACTCATTTAAGAGCACACTCTCCCAATGTCCTTGACCTATAAAATGTTTACACTGATGGACAGTGTGTGATGATAAGTGCTGCCCTACAATATATAAAATGTACACGCTGCAAACAGAAAATCCATCTGCTAATAAGGGTGAGATTTCGCATCAACAGTCTTCATTAGGTAAACACAGGGTTATGCATTTTTAATATAAAGAAGACTATAATTTTGTTTAAGAATATTTGAGAAGAATCTGCTGATGATATTGAGACTCCAATGGTGTTACTGGAAATGTTGATCTCAAATGCCAGCAGAAACCGGGTATTTAAAAAAAAAAAAAAATGGTTATTAGACATTTCAATTTGGATAACATGTTGAGCTGGCATTGCAGACTTCAAATAGTATATGTTGCGAGCTCTTTGTGGCTGATCTCTTGAAGTTCTACATTTTTTAAAGTCTTTCTGGCTCATGTATTGTAAAACTAAGGTAGACCCTGGTACAAGTTTTATTACTTAAGGGCAATGAAGATGTATTTAAAAGTATAATTGGAAAACATACAGGGTTATTCAAAGAGATCCGAATTGCTTGAGAAAGGTAACCGAATGCTGAAATTCAGCGTTTGGTTACCTTTCTTGGCCATTCGGCTATCCAGAGAGCAGGCAATTCGCCAAATCTTGACGAATTGCCTGCACATACGGTGCCTGTTCGGTGCCTGTTCGAGGGCAGTGAAAACCCCATGAAAAGCACTGCTTCGGCTATTCAGAGAACACAAACCGGCAGTGAAAGGTTCCCGAAATTCCCTGCCATTCGGTGGTTTAATTCGGCAAATTTATTCAGTAGAATCCCATAGGCTTCAATGTTAAAAATATTCCCGTTTTAATTCAATATCTAATAAACCGTTCATTATAAAATTCTGCAGTAAAGAGTCTCTTTACATAGTTTATTTATAGATTTTTTAAGGATATTTTAATCATTTTTCTGATTTTTTTTTAAAAGTCCGATTATTATTATTTTTTTTAAGCTTACTTATTTTTCTGTAACAGCCCTCTTTATTATCATTCCTTGGACCTCATATGTAAATTTCTGACATTTTCGCTCAGTAGTTTCTTTGCTAACAATGTTTCACTTTTCAAACATTCATGCAAACTGTTTTTCTAATTTATTCACTTCACTCTGCGGTGTCGGCTTTTTCCGGCGGCTTCGCTGTGTGTGATCGGCTCCTGCTCAGGTTTTTCCGTGGTTTTCGGCAGGTTAATGCAGATGTTTTTGAGGGTTTTCGGCGTGCATTCGCATTGAGGGTTTGCGGTAGCTTTTCCCTGCAATTCGGGGACCCCGTGGTGCTTGCTGAATACACCGCAGGGTCACCGAAATGGGATCGGCAAAAGGAACCGAATTGAAGAGAATGAAAAGTCACCGAACGTGCGGTGACTTTTCATATCTCTTTGAATAACCCTGATAGAGGAGGCCAACTTTAACCCCTTCACAAACAAAATCAATATAACTTAATTTTGCATTGTAAGAATTGAAAAGCAATCATTAGCATAACAAAAGCCCATATTCACACTTTTTAAAGCAGAATTAGTGTACCCTTTGAGGAGAAACTAAAATGTTTGTTTAATTTCTATCCAGTCACCCTGGAGACACATAAAGCAAGTGTAATGCAAATATTAGCCCCAGTCTTCACTATAACAAAAAGTTCAAGCACTTTGTTGCTGCATTACAACAGGAAGGGAGAGGGCAGAATATAGGGAGAGCTCTAGGGTTACTCACTGCTGCACAGGGATAAGATTCAATGAGTTATGACTGAAAAGTTCTGTAGAGTACAGATACAGTGTTACAGTATTTTCCATATACAGGCATAATGACACATAAAGATTTTTTTTTCATTATGCTGGTATATTTTGGAAGCTGCATTTGCTTATAATCTCAGTATGATCACTACAAATCCCCCCATAAGCAGGAGAGCTGGCCATTTTTATTTTCTATCTTTATCACGATTACTGTATTTGACACAAAGGCCATTTCTAACTGCATGCTAATAATGGAGACCCCATTTGAAATTGTGCAAGATAAGGGACAACATCTAGAGCTCAGATTTTGTCAGTCCCGTGGTGTGACCACTCAATGGACCCGGTTGCTTAGTCCTATTATGACCCACCTACTTCTGAAGCCTTTTGTATTACCTCTTCTTTTACCCTCTAATGTCCTCCACTTCTCACTTGCCGGATTCATTGTTTTCAATGTATTCATTGCTTTCATTGTTTTGGTTTTATTTTCGTTAAATTTTTATTGCAATAACCTGCTTTTTTTAAATATTTTTATGATTCTAATAAATGTCTCCTTTCCATGTGTGTTCAGGAAACCAGCCTACATTCGTTAACAAAACAAGTGTTCTATCCTTGACTTAGCAATGTCTCACAGTTTTTTTTTTAATATATAAACACATTCCGTTTCCCTGTACTGTTTTTTCTCCAATAAATAGTTATATTATAAAAAAAATTATATGGGAGCCCGCTGATACTTGCAGCATCTCCACTGGTATCCTTTGCTGGAGTCTACAGGATTCCCTTAAGACATGCACTGCACTAGCCCTGTGCAAGATGGCATGTATGAGATCTTGCGGTGCCACTGGATAGATGGGAATTATTTATTTTCAGTGTCTTCCTATTTGTGTAGAGAGGTGGCAGTGATCTTGCTGTCCTCTGTATTGTAGTAGTAGAGGTGGGAAATTTGTCGATGTTAACCCTTCCTATGCAAAGCACTTATTTATAGTAAGAAGTCGCACCAGCTGTCGCTGAGAACACCAGCTGAAAACGTTCGGCTGGAATAAGACAGGAATATAAGTATAAGGTCCCGACGGGCCATCGGGCATATTGGGCTTTTGCCCAGTAGGCCAATGGCCTAGTAGGCTGACTGGCTGCTGGGGCCTCAAGTAGGCTGACTGGCCGCAGGCCCTCAAGTAGGGCCACCGGCCGCCGGGACTTCAAGTAGGGCGACCGGCCGCCGGGGTCTCGAGAAGGCTGACCTGGCTGCTGGGAACTTGAGTAGGCTGACCGGCTGCCAGGGCCTCAAGTAGGCCAACCGACTGCCAGGGCCTTGAGTAGGCCAACTGGCTGCCGGGAGCCTCGAGTAGCAAGGTTGCCATCGGGAGGGATGGTATAAAGTGGAAAATTGTGTGACAGCGGCACTTAGATGCCAAGCAGGTTGGTGGTATAACTAGGAGCCGGTCTGGTACTGCTACTCATTATTACTAAATGCTTCACTCATTAATACTAAAGTCCCCCACTGGAACAGGGCTCGTGATGGCTAGTCTCAGTTAAATACTTCAATGTATTATGTAGACACAAAAAATATTTAGCAAAACATTTGTGATTCAATGAATACTTATCTTAAAATGTGGTGAAAATTAAAAAAAAGAGAGCAATCAATCAACCAAAATTAATTGGAATAATAACAAGCATTTGGAACAATATTTATTAATTTTTATCACAACACAGGTCAATGTATTCCATTTTTCACTTGTAGCTGTTTTATTGAGTTCATGACAGTACAGAAATAGAGGCATAGACTGATACAGGACTATTACATAATAAAATGTAATTAGTCAATATTACTGTACATTTTCTCTATACCTTGGATAAGAAACTTATGTGCGACATGCTGAAAGTGTCAATTTCCCAATTGACTTTCTGGTGGATGCTGATGGAAAATCTCTAAAAGTGTATAGAGGTTTTATAAATTTGGACCTGCACTTCAGCACTTTGCATTTATCAAACTAGAAGCTTAACATTAACTTGAAAACATTGTTGAGTAATAAGAATAATGTAATTAAATCATGATAATAAAGCAAACAATGATCAGCGGTATAACACTGTACCTGGTGCTGATATTTTTGAGACACTCCGTGGTTAATTGAAGCTGAGGTTTGGGTACTTATAGGATTTGGATGGTGCCGTGCAGTTTTAGGGGAAATCGTATGCAAGGTTGCAATAGGAATGATATCAACAAATTAAGCAGAGTAAATAAAATTGCTCCAATTCGTACAGGACTGAAATTGACGCCTCAATTTCTGAACCATTTTTCAGGAGTAATGGAAAAAATTTCGAGGCCACTCAAAGATTTGATTGCTGTTGAACTAACAGTATTCAGAAGCTATTTATTTTTAAGGTTAAGGTTGCTAGGTCCAGAGTTAGGGTTATAATTACTGTTAAGGTTACTTTTAGGCTTACAGTTACAAGTATTTAAAAAGTGCTTTGTACTATGCCTGGATTCCCTTTAAATTCCTTCAGCTGCCTGCTGCACCCCCTGCATTAACCACCCCAAGGTACTTTCCAAGTTCACAGTGTCCCCCAAGTATCCTGGTACCTTCAGTTTCCTTGTAGTCCTCTCAAGTGTATTCAAGACCCCGGCTGTATTCAAGACCCTCGTATCCTCCAACACTACTGGTTACCTCTCCTGTGTTCCTGCTGATGTTAACGCTGTGCCCATTATCCAGCCTGGTCAGCCCTCTTCAAGTCAAGTCCTGCCCATTGTCTACCTATCGCTGGCTACCTGTACCTGCCTCTTCCTCCACCATTACCCCCAAGTTTGTGTGTATATATTGCTGCATACTGGATTCATATCCGCAAGGCCGGTGCCCCTCCAGTACTGATCCTGACACCTGCAATCACTGAGCAGCAAATCACATCCCCTGGACTGTGTTGCCGATATCTGGCAAATCTAGATCTGTTAGAGGTACTTAAGGACCGGAGTTGAGAAACACTTGTAGACTAGGGCTAGGATTAGGTTTTGCATTCGAGATAGATTAAGATAAGTGTTATGGTTAGTATACAATTTTTTTAAAATTAGACATAGGTTTGTTATATTATTAGGTGTAGGAATACATTTAGGTTAAATACCAGATGCATATTAGCCTTTTACAGTGCATTTACTTCACCTTCAGTTCTGTTCTTCACCCAATGGAGCAACACTTGTCTCTGTTGAGGTTCTGTCTTAACAATTTGATTGTAAATGCTGGTTTCTCACTCCTTTCCATTAGTGCATAAGTAGTCATATTGCTTTCTGTGTTTGTGTTACCATAAAAGGTCAATAAGATGGACAGCGCATTAGGCACACTATCAGGGTTATTCAGAGAGTGGTGAAAACCCGGAGAATGAATGGAGAAGTGAAAGTTCTAGGTCAAACTAGCCAAACCAGATAAATTCTCCCATTTATCTCACTTTCCAAATCTGCTATTTGATCTAGATTGTTCTCTTCTCCTGCCATTCTCCTGGTTTTCACCTCTCTCTGAATAACCCTGTATGAACCATTTTCTGACCTAGCCTGGAATAGGGAGTTGCTAAAGGGAAATATCAATGCTATTTGTAATTCCTTAGCGCCTTCTCTTACAAGTGTGCCACTATGGTAGCGGGTTGGCTTGCAACAGGAGGAAGCCATTACATGATACTAACAGTGGCGCCCAATAGGTCATGGATAATTGTTTTAATTTCATTCTTTTGCACATGTTATTTGATATCATATAGAGGCATCAGAATTTGGAGTACCTAGGGCAGCACCAAAAATAATTACGCTCCTTGGCCCGGCTTTCAGTATTGGCACTGTAGCGCTCACCCCCGGAGGAGCCGCTGAATATACCCTGAATAGTCTCACCGCACTAGGAATTACTATACACCAGCACACTGTTGTGGATTTTCTAAGTTATATACTTTAGTGGAGCAATAAAATGGCATTGAATACACATATACTTTGAGAAGTAAATCAATTAAGTGGGAATAAATGACGTAATGTGCAACGTGGGGAAAACACGTGGTGGAAAAGAAACGGTTAATGCCCCTCAGATCGTGAGTTTAAGTGCCGCTCAAAAAGGCTCATATATTGGTGTCTAGGGTACCCAGGTACTAGATTCATCTGGCCAGTGAATGAACAGAATTATCTTCGACTAGTCAACGTTGGGACCCTGTGGATTGAAGCAATTAACCAAGTGCGCACTTTAGTTTCGGAACCGTAGGCCTTGAGGCCTCTCACCCATCCAGCGAACGAAGTGTCCAGAACCGATGACTCGACCAAAAGGATCTCTCTCCGCGACTGGAACTCGGTGCCAACGAATCTGCTCCTCCGATGCCGTATCTCCACAACTGGAACCGATCCACCGCCTACACTCCCATACGATCCGCGGCTCTCCTTACTCGAGGTCCTTAAGCAAGCATGGGATAGGCATAAGGCTATCCTAAACAAAAGATAAATCCAGGTAAAGTATCCATGTAATTGGGCAGACTAGATGGGCCGAAAGGTTCTTATCTGCCGACATTTTTCTATGTTTCTATGTTTCTTCTGGAACCTGGTTGTCATCCGAGCTCCTCAGCAGAATGTAATCTGCAGTTAGGCATACTCCGTCCCAGATCTCCAGCACTGGATAGGTCTCGCTCCACACTCCGGCCTGGTTGTGATCCCGGACGATGTGCTGCATGCGTCTTACTCTTTCAGCTGCTCTGCTCACTCTGCCCATGTCCCGCACGAGGCTCCTGAAGTCTTCCTGGCGCCAGCACACCCCTTCCTGTACTCTTTGCAAAGGTCTCTGGGAGGTGTAGTTCTTAAGTCCAGCATAGTCTCTTTCATACGTTATACACTGGCTCCCCCTAGTGGCAACACTGTTTAATTGCAGAAGGACAAATTTAAACACATCGCTACAGCATTATCAGATTTTTAGTTGAATCTCCAAAATCGAAATTCTAAGTTGATGATTAATTATCCCATACATTAAATATTTATGTTTTTTTTCTCTTTTTAATGCATTTGTGGACAAAGGGTCTTCTAATGCAGCTTAGTGTAACTGTCGTAAAATGTATCACTTGAGTACAGCCTGGCTTCCGTAATAAGCATCACTAGTGTAAGCCCTCTTATGTTGAGATGCGGATGAATATCACTTAAAGTGCATTTCCTTTATCAACACTCAATAATGCATACATCCTGCCTTATGAAAAAGGAGGCTTTGTGGTCAAAAGAAGAGCAATCCAAAATTAATATAATTCCCTGCCCTATATGGCTACATAATCTGAATTATTTGCATGCTTGTTTACTTGTTGGATAAAAATAATATATAAGCTTTTTGAATTTTTTTGTTATCTGTAAACGGTCCAAACACAATTACAGTAAGAAATAGTGACAGTCCCAGACAATGCTAATGCTAGGTTATAATGTTCTCTGCAGAACAATTTTCTAATCTAAATTTACACAGGTACAGAATGTTGTTACAAGAGTTTCTATTCATTTAGAAAACTAATAAGATAGGTACATGTACTTTCATTTGGTTTGTTTATTTGTCTATTTGTTTTTGCTCTGCAGGATAGCCTCATTTATTCGTTAGATATAATTTCCAATAGAGTCCTTGAGGTCATTGAGGAACAAGCTACACTGTTTAAATGTCCTAAACCTTTTTGTGAGGTCAAGGAATGGGTCAGAAAACTCACTATTATTTCTATATACACACACACACACAAATATATACACACACACAACGAAAACTAAGCAAAAATAAATACACTTGTATGCACCTATCTACCCATCAAACTACACAATATATTAAGGATTTATACAACCACACACAATTTACATAAACGGCTTTTCATAATTTAAATTATTTTTGTGAGCCTCCATAAATTAGCAAAAATGATTTTTTTTATTTTTTGAGAAAGTATTTTACAATATTAATAAGCAACAGTATAATATTCCAGACATTCAGGTTGTAAACAGAAACAGTTTCATCGATAGGATTTTATTTTAGCATATACTGCACATTGCCATAAACCAGTTTGACGAGATATATAACATTATTAGGGCCCTATTAAATCTTTGCGCACAAAAACGCATTAACGCGAGGGGAAAAACCCTTTGCGCTGAACGTCGTATTACGACGTTCGCTCACAAAATGCTCGTTAACTTCTAACGCGAGTGACCCTGCGCGAACCCTTCGCGAGTGCAATTTAGTGCGCGCATCCTATACTTAATATTGTGAGCGCAAATGCGTTTGTGCGCTGGTACGCGCATAGTATTACAATCTTAGTGCAAAATTTAATGGATAATGTTTGCGCGCATAATTTTAACGTCTTTGAAAAGCTGGTGGTAACAGCAAATTGTAACAACCTGACCGTACCAAACAGCGGATTCACAACGGAGAACGTCGATGCGCACATTTTTTTCCATCAAAAATGACGGCCACTACCTTGTCTTCCGTCAAAACGTACATCTGTTGTGCGCAGTCCGCACAAAAATGACGGACTCGTGTTAAAAATTACATTGCGCTCACTGATTTCTGCGCGCATTTTTGCGCGTCGGTTTTACCAGCGCAATTTCCCGACGGATGAAAAAATGCACGAGGAATGTAATTCCAGCAGTGATTTTCGTGCGTGAACGTTTAACGCTTCACACAAAACAACACGCGTTTAGCATGCGTTTTTGCGTTAAGAATGTAATAGGGCCCTTATTGTTTGGCTTGAACAATGTATAGATACAATGATATTCCTATCAAATTAGTTAACGTTCTCAGAGCATGACACGTTTACTTTAATAATGTTCTTGCACTGCAAATGGGTGGAAAGTGTTGTATATTATTACATGGATAGTGTTTTGGATTCATATGTTTTATCATAGCTTGGTATAAAGTTTGTTTCTTTAGGTTTATTGTTAAATCTGACTCAGGAAAATATTGTCAGTTATGACTCAGAGACAACTAGAGGCACTTTTAAAAGTCCATATATAATCTGCAATAGTAGGTTACTAAAATGGAGCCAGTAGCAAATTCATAGCTGAAAAGGACCAATGAAACAAAGACCAAAACATCTTTGTGTGGCAGACCAGACGACCATAGTCACATTTTATTGCCAACAGCATAGTCCAGCGCTGGTTTTCACAGCCAGTTTGTGTACACCTGATATTTACTATTAGCTCCCAAGAGTTTACTTTAGGATCGTGATGCTTATTATTTGTTGCTCAAAGCTTTGAGTATCAGAAACTGAGCGGAATATAAGAGGTCCGATGATGTATCATAAATTATGCCGCAGGTATCATCAAAATGTGTCAAGTTTACAGACCAAGGCAACTAGTTATCATTAGCGATTCCAGACAGCTGGTCGCACAATCATCCTGAATGTATATTACCTATTCCAACCCTGGTGTAAACGTAAAGGGACACTATACTAATCGTTCCTAACAACTTTACCTTTATAAAGTGGTCAGGATGTAAGTAGCTTCCCCCCCTTGCTTCCCCGATCTGGTGAAAACACTGGGTGTAGTGGAAGTTTCCTTTAACCACGCAGCATCATTAACAGTCAGGATTTTTGAATTTCCTGACTGCCGGTCACCAGATTGGTCACCAGTGCAGTTGGCACACAGAGAGCGTCACTCTCTCATAGACCAATCACGGGAGCAATCAGTCTCGGAGATGCAGTTGAAGGATCAGATTTGCACATACATATGCAGCTCCAATCCATTATACTGTGCAGGCACTACGGAACTTCCATACGTAAATTGTGCAAGTCCTGTTGCAGTGCAAAATGTGTGGTTCCAACACTACGCAAGCTGCGTTGCAGCGCAAATTGTGTGAAAACTCTTCAGGGACTTCCGGGAGTCCCTGAAGCCAAAAAGTAGGAGCTGTGCACGCCGAGGGTCAAAAGTTGACTAACCAACTATTTAATGGTAAGAAAAGGAAACTCTGTTTTTTACTAGTGTGTTCCTTTAATCAGAGCTGTTGTGAACTTACCAGAGGCATAATAGTATATGGAGCTGCAACATTTACATAAACTCTAGTTAAGCTTACACCAATGTTTGAAAACAACCCTTCAATTACTGTTCAAGTGTTTGACTTCCTTTTTGTTAATTTGTGGGCAGAAGATAGTTGGTATGGCTGGTTTAATATTCAAGCCTATGTAACTGTGCTATGCAGAATCTTGATTTGTATTGTGAGCCTAGTTAGTTGTAGACCTGAATAATTATTTGATGAAGACAGAGGCCATTTCTTCTGCATGTGGTATATTTTTAATTGTTTCATACAAATGTCTCATTTTATACCATTCTATTATAGTGTAAAACCACTGATCAAGACCATGAAGGAGTAGGCTGAGGATGTAATTGTCATGATCTGGACATTATGAACCCCTGGCACCCTCTTCAATCCTGTATATTGTCACGTCGTGCATTGAATATGCAGGTTCCGGGACTTTTTACCTGATGTCTGTACTCTCGCCCTGGAACCTCATCTGAACTCACTCTGACCAATTACCCCTGCATATAAGGAAGCAACACCAAAATGACTTTTCTTCCTCATTTGAAGTCTTGGCTTAGCTCAAGTGCAGACATTCCTTCCTGAACTTCTTGCTTGGAACCCCTCCTGATATCAAATACATTCCTGATAACCCTCTGTATATTCTTGAACTTTGCAATCTTCATCTCATCGGTACCCTCATTTGCCCCCCCTGTGCCCCCTTTTATATGCTTGATATACCTGTGTACCAGACCCCTTGCTCAGACCCTGACTATTCTCTGTTGCCTGCTCCATTGATTACTGTTGCCTGAAATATATGTTAATTGTATAGTATTGTTTATTCAGTGCCTGCCCTTCCTATGTATTATTTCCATCCATGTCTACAGCTCTCCCTCTCTCTAGTATTCCATACTCCCCTTGTTTATTCCTGTTTATCCTGCCTCCTAGCTCCTCCAATCTTCATTTCTTCCATTCCCGCTACTCCCAGCCATCCTACTTTTGCCTCCTTTCTGCATCTCTGCTCTAGTCTGTTCCTTCATTGCCCAACCTCCTCATATTGTGTAGTTTATATCAGTGTACTGCTGCTGTGTTTATTCCTAGTCTGCCTGTTTATTTCCTTCTCTTTGTAAATAAACCTCTGTTGGTACCCTGCAACCTACTTGAATTATCCCTTCACTGCATCTTGGACTCACACCACACCCTGCTGCACACAATGCTAGGCCAGATCCTTGACAGTAATACATTTTGGTGTCACTTCAGTTATCCTTTAAACATCGTGGGTGGGTTGTCACATCCCACACACTTAGGATACCTGGCTTCCTGCTCACTGCTCTCTGGCCGGGTGCTGAGTGAAGAACACAGAGCTTGCAGTCACGAGAGATGCCAGGGAGAGGGGCACGGCTTGATGACGCAGCACCTGCCGGGTTTAAAACCCAGGATCTCATATACTCGTGTGCCCTGACGTGGTATTCACTTCCCTCAGTGCTCATTGTATATTTATTATTATTGTGTTATAATTATTTATTATTATATTGTGTAATGACCTGTCATTCTCTGATGACCCTGCACTGTGTATCAACCTGGCATTCTCTGACGAACCTGATTTGTGTATTGACCTGTCATTCTCTGATGACCCTGCACTGTGTATCAACCTGGCATTCTCTGACGAACCTGATTTGTGTATTGACCTGGCATTCTCTGATGAACCTGCTCTGTGTACCAACCAGGCAATCTCTGATGAATTCGCTCTGTGTACCAACCTGGCATTGACTGACAACCCTGTTCTGTGTAACGACTTGGCAAGTACTAGTGACCCTGCTTTGGGTATTGATATTGGCACACGTCTGACTAGTACAAAGACCCCTGTTCCTTCAACCAAGTCTGCTGTAGTCTGGTATCTATTAACTCTTGCTGGTTACGTATCACTTGGCTCTCTGAAGATAGCTGTATTCTCTTCTCCTGCCAATTCACCTTTACTGAATAGACCTGTTTCCTGTGTGTCCATTTTGTCTAGTTCCCAGTTAGTCCCTCATCGTTCTTCAATATAACAGTGCACTGATTATGTATGTTGTTAAGTCCATGACGCACCCCTTGTCTCTTCTTCAATAATTCTCTGCAGGAAACAAACATAATCAGCCTCTTTGCTGCTGACAGTATCATGGTTATTCAGAGAAAGATGAAACTCTTTTGGAGAAGTGAAGATTCTAGGTCGAAATAGCCAAACCAGAAAAATTCTCCCATTTATCTCACTTTGCAAATCAGCTATTTTGACCTAGAATTTTGACTTCTCAACATTCTCCAGAGTTTCACCTTTCTCTGAATAACCCTGTAAGTCTGGACTCCAATATTCGCGTGAATGCAGCTGGTCCAACACCAATGGCACCCAGTACTCTCCTTGTTCCTTGCAGTGAGAGACCGGTGGAGACAGGTACCAAGCAGGTATGTATACCTGTGAAGAGCAAACTAATATCATGGCCAAATGTTCCGAGGTTTAAGAATGGAAGTGATGTATAGAAACATAGAAAAATGTCGGCAGATAAGAACCTTTCGGCCCACCTAGTCTGCCCAATTACATGGATACTTTACCTGGATTTATCTTTTGTTTAGGATAGCCTTATGCCTATCCCATGCCTGCTTAAATTCAATTACTGTTTTGGCCTCTACAACTTCAACTGGAAGACTGTTCCATGTATCCACCACCCTCTCAGTAAAATAATGCTTTCTGATGTTACTTTTAAACCTTTGCCCCTCTAATCTAAGACTATGTCCTCTTGTTTTGCTACTTTGTTTCCTTTTAAATATACTCCCTTCCTCTACCTTGTGGATTCCCTTTACGTATTTAAATGTTTCTATCATATCTCCTCTGTCGCGTCTTTTTTCCAAGCTGTACATGTTAAGATCATTAAGCCTTTCCTGGTAACTTTTCTCCTTCAAGCCGTACACCATTTTAGTAGCCCTTCTCTGAACTCTCTCTAAGATGTCTATATCCTTCTGGAGATACGGTCTCCAGTACTGCACACAGTACTCCAAGTGAGGTCTCACCAGTGCTCTGTACAGTGGCATGAGCACTTCCCTTTTCCTACTGCTAATACCTCTCCCTACACAACCAAGCATTCTGCTAGCATTTCCTGCTGCTCTATTACATTGACTACTTACCCTTAGATCCTCTGAAATAATAACTCCTAAATCCCTTTCCTCAGATGTTGAGGTTAGGACTGTATCAAATATTCTATATTCAGCCCTTGGGTTTTTACGTCCCAGGTGCATTATCTTGCACTTATCCACATTAAAACTCAATTGCCACAGCTCCGACCATTTTTTTAGTTTACCTAAATCATTTGTCATTTGGCTGATCCCTCCAATTGGATCAATTGGATCATTAATTTCTTAATGAATGGCCAGGAGCAGATCTATATTTAGCATATAGGTTAGAGGTGGAGGATGGAGATTGTTAGAGACAGGTGACTAAAGTAAATAAAAGATATTGGATATAGATCTTGTCTCAGTTGTATTATGAATATGGTGGCCAACATTGTAGAAAACATTTCTGTTTGTACAAACCTAGTTACACAAAAATCTAAGTTTCAATATTTAGAATGATTTTATTTCGGTCAGGTCATACTTACATTCTCCGAAGACATTGATTGCGTTTTTAGAGGTTTTATTTTCTTATTTACTTGCAGTCTTCTTAAAACTACAGTATAAAGGCTGATATTTTTCATAAATGATTTTACGAGTCAAAATATGGGTTTTATTCAAACACTCCTAATGGATCTTATCTTTAGTTTTCAGTTGTAAAAATATTTCACAACTCCTAGGCAATTGCACGTGGTGCTGGTTTCACGGGTACATCACAACTGCAACTCCTTAGGAAGTTTATAGTTTGTATTAATCTATAAAGGGGAAGAGGGTAAAGGTATTTATATCCTGGAATGTTTTGTGGTTTCTAAACAGCATCACAATATGCAGAGGCCTGGGGATAGAGAAGCGTGTTGAGTTGATTGCTATCCTATGGGGAAAAGCTGCAAACACTGATAATATCTAAATTTATTACATTCCCTGCAAGTACATTCAGTAGCATTACCAGTTATTCTGGCAATAAATTGTTCCCTTACGTTGCTGAATTTCATATATTTCTGCTTTTCTCCGGCCCTGTGGGTGAATTCAGGGCACATGCTCTTCTGGCAAAATGTCACTCTGCCCTCATTGCAATGGTATTGACTTTCAAATAATAAGCCATCATGATTCTACTATGCACGATGGGTCATCTGTCCTTAATGTAATATGCGTCAAAAAACTCAGTCATCTTATGTCTGTAGATAGGTTTGTCACAAAGATAACGCTAATCCTTAATATTGACGTCAACATGGCAAATCATACTGAGAGCCATGCACTGGATTTATTTAACTCCTCCACTACCAACAGGGCTATTCAAAGAGAGCCGATTTGGCTCTGAAATTGTACAAACAATGAATTTCCCGTAGGGTACAATTTTGTGGCCATTCGACTGTTCAAATATTGAAATATTGGCGAATTTCCAGTGAAATATGGTGATCTTTAATAGTAGTGGACTCCCCTAAGAGAAGCAATGGTTAATCTATTCAGAGAAAACCTAACAGCACCGCAATGTCAGTGAAATGCACTTATTTTCAGCGGTTTCATTCGACAGGTTTAATCAGGCAAATCCCGTAGGTTTCAATGTAAAAAATATTCCAGATTTTATTAAATAAATATTTATTAAACCGTTAATTCTTTTCACTTGCAGCAAAACATCTCTTTATTTATTTATTTTTTAGATATTTCCAGTTGTTTTTCTCAGATTTTTAAAAATGGCATTTTTTTCTGTAACAGACCTTTTTATTATTACTCATAGGACCTTATATATAATTTACAGGCATTTTTGTGCAATAGTTATTATGCAAACAGCTTTTAAAAGTTGCAAATTTTTTTTTACCTGTTCGTTGGCTATTTCTGGCATTTCTACATTCTGTTCGGTGGGTTGTCAACTTTTTTTGGATTGACTCAGTCTTTTTTAAATCGATTCGGCAGTTTTTTTGAGGTTTTTCAGATCGATTCTGTGTTTTTTTGGCAATTTAGCGGCTATTCTTTTTATTGACTCGGCGGTTTTGCAGAGGTTTTTCGGATGCGTTCAATGGCTTGTTCCCTGCACATCGGGGACCCTGCAGTGAATGTTGAATTCACCGCAGGGTCAGCAAATCGGACCCGCCGAAATTGCGAGGAACAAAACCTGCAAGTGATTTTCCAAAAATCTATTGTCAGGAACCAGTGGTTTTTAGAAAAAATATTTTTAATTATACAGTAAGAAATATTTAGGAATATTCCCAGTGTATTCCATACTGTAATAACCTATATGGCAGGCAGATGGCACCATCTACTGGCCAAATTAAGTTACACTAGTTTCAGCTGCAGCTGGTGGTTCCCTCTATTGGCAGCTGAAAAGCGCAATATGTCTGGTCATTCTTTGGTCAATTTTAAACAGTTTTATCACCTTGGTCATCATGCTTACAGAGCTAAAACTTTGGGGGGCACTTTATGCTGCCCAAAAGCAAACAAAACTTGATTGCAGCAAACAAATTTCATTTGCTTTTCTCCTTCAGTGCTGCAGTTCAAGATAACTCGATATCGGACTCGATGTGCCTTTTAAATCCTGAGTTATCTCGATCTCAGTAGTGAAGGGATTAATAAAGATATTATAACAAATATGTCAATAGAAAATATGTTTAAAAACACCTTCATGTATTTCAGTCATTTTTCTGCATCCATATAATGCTTGGTACGGTAAAAAAGCAGATAGGGTCAACATGTATAAAATTAATGTCAAGAATGTCTGGTTTGTGACATGCAGGGCCGGATTAACATAGGGGCTGATGGCCCATGCCTCAGAATAGACCCCGAGAAAGGATAGCTATGTTTGAATGTGGACTGCTGTATCTCCACCTACATAGCAGCTACAGGGTCATGCGAGATATCACTGGAAAGGCCAGAGCATGACCTTTCTAATGGTACCAACATGATCAGGTTTTAAGTAACAAAAATAAAATAATAAATATTTCTTTATTTTTTCTTTCTAACACAGCAATATTTTTCATTTTCAATTATAAAGGGAAAAATGATGCTGTACTAACTTACCATCTCATTTCTCATGTCACCAACAAGTGTGGAGGTGATGGCACAATCCATTGTTACGAATTGTTACATCAAAAACCTAAACTGCCGCACTGCAGGGGACTTTGGAACCCTGCGTCACTAATCTTTACACCTCACAAGGTCAAGTGAGGCATCATTGGACAGGACAGAGTCTGGTCTTTGCAGTGATATCAAACATGACCATGTAAAATCTAAAAGAATTTTTTTTAAAAATTATTTTACGTCAAAGCGATGGCATTGTCCATTTGTCACATATAAAATGAGCAATACCACTGCCGTTACTTACCTTTTAATTTCACACGCTGGAAGCAAGGTCAGTGTTTTATACATAGTCATTTTATTAAAAAAAAAACATGTTCCAAAACACAAGGGAAATATTTCATTTTTTTAAACAAAATTGGTTAAAATTGTATATTTTCTCAGAAGAAATCCAGTAACAGGTTCCCATTTCACTTTTTTTTTAACAAGAATGCCCTATAGAATATATAACCACAAAGGTTTGGATGATAAAATGGGGAAAAAAATATTTTACACTCTGTTATTGATTGAAATGTGAATAGAAATTTCCTCACACAGTAACTGTCTGGTTAGATATATCTGTATCTGCACTATTAAATAACCTAAAAAATGTTTTCATTTAACTAAGGCTAGGGTCAGACGAATGCATTTTACGCATCGTCCGTAAAAAAGTGCGTCCGAACGCATGGACGTACTTTTTCACAGAATATGCGATAGCGGTCATACGATGCGCATTTTCGGGCGTGATTTCATACGGATCCAAAACAGGAAACTTTGGGTGTCTGGACATTATGTTGTCAGACGCTGCTCATGTCCGGCCGTCTCCTAATCACGCACACACGCCGTAATGCGGACGAAGCGCACTCTGTACATCAGTACTAGCTGTTCGACTTTCTTGCGAAAATGCGTTCGTTTGTCGCTTGTGTTGCGCGGCCGCACATTCGTGCGGCCGTATTTCATGTGTGGCCCTGCGTTGGACGTCATTTTTTGCTACCACGGCGTTCATAAAGTGCAGGTAAACGCACGTTCGCACTGCGTTCGTCTGACCCCAGTCTAAATTCCAAAAAAAGCCCCAAAATATTCAGCTCCAGGCCCATAGAGATCTTAATCCGGCCCTGGTGACATGTATTCATTTTCACTGGTATTCCACTCACAACAGCTATTCAGTATGGGACCTTCTCAGTGGCTATTCCATGTACAGTATATTGTCCTCATTCATTTAGGGGTTTATCCACAAAGTGACAGTGTTTGCCAGGATTGCAAATACCTGATAAAAGTGACATTATTGCAGTGCCAAGTAACATTGGTGCTTCTCAAAACTTTGATTTAGGCTAGGGTCAGACGAACGCATTTTCACGTTGTCTGTGAAAAAGTGCGTTCGAACGAATGGACGCATTTTTTCACGGAGTACGCGATAGCGGTCATACGATGCGCATTTGCGTTCGTGATTTTGTACGGATCATCAATAAAACACTTTGTGCATCTGGACGTTATGTTGGCCGGACATTAGCAGTGTCTGACATCTCCAATTCACGCACACACGCCGCTAGCGGACGCAGCGCGCTCTGTACAACCGTACTAGCGGTTTTACGTTCTCGACAAAAATGCATTCGTTTGCCACTTGCGTTGCGCAGCCGGACTTTTGTGCGACCGTACTTCGTATATTGGCCGTCATTGCCCGGCATTTGCTGCTACTACGGCCGTGATTAAGTGCGCCTGCACGCGCGTTCGCACTGCCTCAGTCTGACCCTAACCTTAAACAGCATCGGGAGAAGCTGCTGTTCTATAGTTTTGAGATGCACCACCCTTTCTTGGCACTGCACTAACGGAAATTGTAGCCAGCCAGCAGACACCGGCGCATAGTGGATAAGCCCTCTAGTCTTTTCAAATGTCAGACCATCCAAAAAACATACCTATTTGGGAAATTAAATGATTTGGTTGTCATAGTGAAAGATTTCTGGAGTGATGTTCCCATTAGATAAATATATTACTGAGCTAAATAAGATTCAGTAAAATGTGAACAGATGATTCAGCTGTACTTTACTTATAACTGCATTATGCGCAATTCAATGTGTGTCAATTACAATCAGAACAAGGCTACTAATAACCTGATCTCTGACATGAATTTCCTTTCTTTTTTTAAGATCTTTTTCTGTTCATTACCCGGAGAGCTTGTGTTAATCAGGTAATTCATAGTAACCCTTCACCATGTATTGATAAATCATATTTGAGTATATATTAATGAACTAGTCCTTCTTTGTTCTTAAGCCAGAACTCTGCACCCTATAAAATAAAGATCTTGCGGAGAGCCTCCGACAATGATCATAGGTGTGCGCAGCCCATATTTTAGGGTGTGCACTAGGGTTGCCAGATCAGCCATGTTTTCTTAGACACATATTACTATTTCATGCAGAAGGGAGTGGAGGGAAAAATGCTGCCTGCAACGTGTATAATTCATATGCTGTTGGAAGGAAATCAAAACACTGCCCATCAGCGTGAATAAATCGGAGAGAGAGAGAAACTTCCCTACAGTATGTGTAATTCATATGCTGCAAGAGGGAAATCAGATTATAATTAGAGAGTTGATTTGGGTTTACTGTGATTTCTCACCACAAGCATTTCGCTCTACATGTTGCAGGGTTGCATTTCTAATACACTTCCCATTAATATTCTGGCTAGGGTGGAGTAGAGGTAACATCACTGCTCTATAACTGTGGAGACACAGGTTCAATCCCGGCAAGAGCACCTCTCCAGTAAGTGTCCTTGGGCAAGACACCTAACGGTACATACTCGCCACCCAAAACATACTTGAAAACGAGAGAAATCTCAATATGTCCTTCTTGGTTAAATATTTTCTCAAAAAAATAAAAAATGAACAAACCATAGAGGTTATTCAATAAGCATCGAACTTGGCACCGAGAGGCACCGTCTATTCAGAAAGTGGTCAATTCGCCAAATACTGGCGAATTGCCAGCGAAATACGGTGCAGTTCACTGCATATCGGAGACCTTCAGCGGCACGGAAATTGGCCCATAGAGAAACAATGGTTACAAGATATAGGTACACAAGGTGCCTATTAAAATGCAGGTGAATGAAGCTGCCAGAAAAAAGAAGGGGACATTAACCTTGGGAAACTCCCCATTAAATCAATACAATTGGATAGCCTAAAGAAAGGCATTTATCTAGCAGTAGAAAATTGTAGGAAATAAAAATAGAAAAAACTTTATTGAATTGCAATACCAACACTTCACATTAAACTTGTATATAAAAAAACACATGTGAGTGATGGTATGTTGGTAGTCTTGTGTCACCAAGTGTTCAAAATACTATGTTAGTGCTAACATAGATCCCAGTATTGGCTATTCTAGATACTTGTAAAATGATAATAACTTTAGTGTAAGTGGTGAATAAGTAAGACGGTATATATCAGTATAATTCAATTATGTAGACAGGTTCACCTTAGTCTCGACATCATATTATCAACATATCTAATGATCAATGAATATATGTTCACATTAAGCTATATAGAAAGTCAATAGAATATTGAAGGTAGAACATAGATCACTGAATCTAACCTTGGCAGTACGTGCCGCCTAAATACACCACTAAGGCTAGGGTCAGACGAACGCATTTTCGCGTTGTCTGTGAAAAAGTGCGTTCGAACGAATTTTTTCACGGAGTACGCGATAGAGGTCATACGATGCGCATTTGCATTCGTGATTTTGTACGGATCATCAATAAAACACTTTTGCATCTGGACGTTATGTTGGCCGGACATTAGCAGTGTCTGACATCTCCAAATCACGCAAACACGCCGCTAGCGGACGCAGCGCACTCTGTACGACCGTACTAGTGGTTTCACGTTCTCGACAAAATGCGTTAGTTTGCCACTTGCGTTGCAGGCCGGACTTTCGTGAAACCGTACTTCGTATATTGGCCGTCATTGCCCGTCATCTGCTGCTAGTGCGGCCGTAATTAAGTGCGCCAGAACGCACGTTTAAAGTGCGCTGGTCTGACCCTAGCCTAAACTGAGGAAAAATAGTAAAGGATAGTAGGACAAGGTTCTGGTAGTACCATAATTAGACTGAACAAGAACCTGTTAAAAACAAAATAGCATGAAAGTTTTGATGCGTTTCGCCACTAGAGTGCGGCTTTATCAAGAGTGAGGTCCCCCTCCTTGATGTACCTATATTTATAGTGGACTAGATGAGCTTGTAACCACCATAGTAGCTGTCGCAAGTGTGTATTAATTACTCTTGGTATTGCACGCGCCATTCGTGACGTCACGGTCAGGTAATCGATCTATAGGCGTATTGCTAGGATACCCGCAAAAAATAGACTCAATAAGTCCATGATTGGCCGCAAAGGATGACATGGCTTTCAGTGCGCCCAGTAAATGTCACAATTCCCGAATCGGCATTGTTGCCAGGAAACAAAAAGACACGTACTTTGACAACCGGGACAACGATAGACCTATTTGAAAATCGCTTGCTACATTCTCATTAACATTGATACTGTATTCAATCATAATACCATAGTGCCAGATGAATACCGGCTGTTACCGGAGGGTGTCTATAAGGATGGCGATAAATTATACCACGCTGATGTATAAATAATCAGGGTATAATCTAGCTAAAGAATCAACAGCAATACCCCATAATAATAGATCATCATAGTCATATGTCCCTGGTGACAACTTAAACAGAGCTACTAGAATCATGCACAGCCATACAATGATATAGATGCAAGAGAATATTAACTGGCATAAAGTAAATACATGGCACAAAATTGATCTATGGCACGACATGATAAATAAAATAAAATAACAAAACATGCTAAGGATTGGTGAGTTTTAGGATTATATGCATCTATAAATATACAAAATGATTCAAATCAATGGAGTGAAGGTAAACCCTTGATTTAGGCCATTGGGGTACGGTGTGTTTAGTCTATAAATCCAAAAGACTTCACTCCACTTTAGGCTAGGGTCAGACGAGCGCAGTGCGAACGCGCGTGCAGGCGCACTTAATCACGGCCGCACTAGCAGCAAATGCCGGGCAATGACGGCCAATATACGAAGTACGGTCGCACGAAAGTCCGGCTGCGCAACGCAAGTGGAAAACGAACGCATTTTGTCGAGAACGTAAAACCTCTAGTACGGTTGTACAGAGTGCGCTGCGTCCGCTAGCGGCGTGTGTGCGTGAATTGGAGATGTCAGACACTGCTAATGTCCGGCCAACATAACATCCAGATGCACAAAGTGTTTTATTGATGATCCGTACAAAATCACGGATGCAAATGCGCATCGTATGACCGCTATCGCGTACTCCGTGAAAAAATACGTCCATTCGTTCGAACGCACTTTTTCACAGACAACGCGAAAATGCGTTCGTCTGACCCTAGCCTTAATGCGACGAAGTGCACCGAAGTGCGCTGAACGAGACAGCACTAAAATTTCAATGCTTTCTGAATAACTCCTTTATATGTGTCCAGGAAATCATGGAGCATCTGGCAAACATAAGGTCGAATATCACTTTTCCACACATTTCAATGTATTGTTATTGATTTAAACACCTTATAGAAGTTTAGCAGAGTTCCATTTTTTTTCTGCAGCTTGGCGCTCTGACTTGCGGTCAACGGTGGTCTTATGCGGCGGCTCCATGTTCGGGGCACTTCACTGAGGGGTCAGTGAATTGGAATCACCGAAGTGCGATGAAGGGCACCGAAGTGCGCTGAACGAGACATCACCGAAATTTCAATGCTTTCTGAATAACTCCTTTATATGTGTCCAGGAAATCATGGAGCATCTGGCAAACATAAGGTCGAATATCACTTTTTACTGTTTTAGATTAATGGTTATCAACCCTCAAATACCCATAACAGGCCAGGTTTGCCAGATAACTGAAGCACAGCACAGGTGATATGATTTGCTGCTCAGTGATTGCAGCGTACAGTCTGCATTTCCCCAAGATAATCCTTAAAATCTGGCCTGTTAGAGGAACTTGAGGACAGTGTTGAAAACCACTGTTTTAGACCAGTGTTTCTCAACTCCAGTACTCAAGTCCCCCTAACAGGCCAGGGTTTAAGGATCCCCTTGGGGAAATGCAGGCTGAATCCTGCAATCACTGAGCAGCAAACCATATCACCTGTGCTGTGCTTCACATATCTGGAAAACCTGACCTGGTAGGGGGACCTGAGGACAGATTTGACAAACACTGTTTTAGACTACATTGGATATGCTGCCTGTACCTGTTCCTTTAAACAAAAAACTCTAGTTTTCTTTAACATACAAATAAAAATTAACTTGCATTTCACAAGAAACTCTACTTTTTTTTGCTTCAACATCTAATTTTTTCTCACCCACTACCAACGGTGTTTCCAGCTGCGAAAAGCAGATAAATCACTTCCATACTTTGTAGTGCAACAGGAGATTAGTAAAAGACATTTGTGCTGTCCAGGGTTGAAGAGGTTAATCTCTTCCTATATAAGAGCTGCAGCTGCAGCTGATCAATTTTAAGCAGCAGTACTTTAAATCTGGCAGATACTGCTCACATAATACAGCAAGGAAAGTCGAATTATCGAAGAAAACTTGTGCTAAATATGAAGCGTAATGAAACACGTAGTTTATTCCTAATATTTTAATCCTCAAACTGCAACGAAATACAAATTATACTTTCCAACAAAGTCAATTTAGAACATACATCATGCATAATAACCGTTTCATTCTCTATAAATATCAATTTACAGTCAATATTTGTGAAACCGGGCATACCAACATGAAATTGCGAAAGTGCAGTTAAATGACAAAATAGTACTTCATTTTATGCAAATATTTATAAACAGCTGACTCGTGTATAGTACAAAAATAATGACAATTATTGTTATTATTTTTTAAGGAGTCAAGTCTCGAAGGCCTACCTTGGTACAGACAAATTGCAGAAGCTTCCAATATTAACCCTTTCGCTCCTGAGCCATTTCACCCGTGTGTGCTGAGCTAATTTTTACCGGTTTCGCTCATCATGTTTAAACGCGATTTCAAGCCATATTTTATTATATGACCCAAACATATTATATATCATTCTTTCTGGCAGACTCGGCAGATTCATAATATATCATTATTATATGTATATGTCATGACCTATCTGAATATTATAACACAAAATGCAATAAAATTTAAATTTTCAATAATTTATTACGTGTAAAGTGTTTTTTTTCACATTTTAACATGCAAGTGTTTGCGGTTATATTTTTTATGAGTTTCACCTGTTAATAAAATTAGAAATGGGGACTCGTATTTTTTTTGGGGGAAAATTACGCTATTTTTAACAAACGCACCCCATACAAAAATTGTTAGTGCAGCATCATTGTTCACATTATAAATGAAATGGGAACAATATTGCTGCATTAACAAAACCAAAAAAAAAATGTTTAGTTTTTTATTATTATTTTTGTTTTAATATTTTTTTCTCTTCTTTTCTTAACTTTTACCGTGGTCATGTTTGGTATCGGGATCGGGAGATAGGGGGTTCCAATGAACCCTCTATCTCCACCATTGAAGGCAGCTAGGGGTTAACTCCAAAACTGATGTCATCGCCCTATACATGATGAAGGCAGTCGCCAGGGGGAGTTCCCGGAAGCTTGGCCGACATCCAAGATGTCGGCCACCTCCAGGAGAGGATCACGATCCGGCGCTTTTCGGCACCGAATCGTGATCCGGCCCCCAAGGGGTTAAAGCCAGCCACCGTTTGGAAGGGCAGGCTCTGCCCTTCCAAATGGTGCCTAACTTTCACCACTGCCCCAGCCGATTGGGAGGGAGAGCGGTCCAAAGGACCTCCCCCCTCCCTTTCAGGCACCTTCCCCGCACTCGAGGGTGGGCGCCTGCAATAGATGTCATTGCGCCGCGGTCCCAGAGTGCTGGGCTGACATCAAGATGCCAGCCCGCACCGGGGGGGGGGGGCGCAGCAATTGTCCAGAATCCCGGCTGATTGCTGCCTCCTGTGCTAGGATGCGCTAAGCGCATCCATAGCACAGGAGAACCACTTGGCTGGACGCGCTGAGCACGTCCTTAGCAGCCAAGTGGTTAAAATAAAATGGGATTCAGGTATGAACTTGATCTATTAAAGGAATTAGTCAATGGTGCATCTCATTAAATAAGTTATCTATAAGGTTATTTATAGTTTTGAAGTTATAGTGTATTTCGACATATACAACTAGGGTTAGCAGATCAGTCACATTTTCCAGCACATATATTACTAATTCATGCTGATGGAAAGCTCAGGGAAGCATCAGCCCTGTAACATGTATAATTCATGTGAATATATGTGTCCATGAAAATAAGGCCAACCTGGCAACTCTACTTACAACTCATGGTTTTCTGTGTCATATATCTAATGAGTATCGGAAAAAGGGAAAAAGAAATGCGCAGAGTATCACATTGTTATGTTACGCGGCAGGTGGGACTGAACGTGTGGGGCGACATAGCATGCCCCGCAGGCATCTATGGTAGGGTTGCCAGGTCAGCCATATTTTCCAGGACTGGAAAGTGCTGCCCTGCAACATGTATAATTTATATGCTGTAGGAAGGAAATAAAGGCAGGGCCTGGGATTCCTTTGTGATTTCTTCCCTGCAGCGTATGGATTCTACATGCTGTGTGGTGACATTTTCATGCAATGCCCATCAGCATCAATAAATTATGTGTGTCCAGGAAAACATGGTCAATCTGGCAACCCTAATCTATGGGCCCCGACAGGGCCACCCACCACTTGACATGCCACATGTGTTATTCACTGCTGCGGGACAGCCTGAACTCAGGTCATCACCCTGCAGCCAATGACACACATCAGCTGTATAGACACCAAGGAAGGGTCTGTCGCAACAGCCGGGAAGCAGGGAGTTCGTTTCACGCCTTTCGGCAAGTTCAATTCGCCGACCCTGTGGTGAATTTAGCATTCACTGCAGGGTCCCCGAAGTGCATTGAATGGATCCATCAAACGCCACCAATACACTTACTGAACGCATCCGATAAATTGCAGACACATCCGATAAAACGCCGAACACTTCTAATAAACCGTCGAATGCAGCCACAAACTGCCGAATGCAGCCGACGATCCACTGAACAGACCACACTGCCAAACACACCCAAAAAACTGACCAACCACCAAATGGCGCTGAAAAAAGACAATCAGCCATCGAACAGGGGGTAAAAAAAACACCTCAATTTTTAAAATGTGCTTTAAACAAAATAATACATGAAAATAATATATAAGGTCCTATGAATAACAATAAAAAAGTCTCTTACAGAAAAAACACCATTTAACCCCTTCACTACCGGTATCGAGATATCTCAGGCTTCAAAGGCATCATCTGGTGCCCCGATATTGAGATATCTCGATATGCTAATCTGAAGCCCAAAAGCAAATGAAATTTGTTTGCTGCAAACAAATTTCATTCATTTTTGGGCTGCAGAATTTTCCCCCAATTGTTAGCCCTGTGGGCATAATGCCCAAAGGGAGAGGGGATTTGATCCTTCTCCCTCCCGATCAGGAAAGAGCAGCGCCACAAGCCAGGCACCACTTAAAAGGGGAGAGTGTCCCCTTTAAGCGGTGCCTGGCATTAACCCCTCAGACACCGGGTCGCGATTCGGCACCATGCAGCGCCGCATCGCGGCCGAGCTCCGGTGGGGGCCGCCATCTTGGATGGTGGCTCCACCTCCAGTTCCCCTCTTGCTGCCGGACGTCATCGCGCATAGCGTGATGATGTCAGATAGCCGGGGAACCCCTAGCTGCCCAACACGATACCCAACATGACCATGTTCAAAGTAAATAAAAAAAATAAAAAATAATAAAACATGTTTTTTTTGTGTGTTGTTTTTATTAATGCAGCAATATTGTTCACATTTCAATTATAATGTGAACAATGATGCTGCACTAATGACTTTTTTCTATGGGATGTGTTTGCTAAAAATCACGTAATTCCCCCCAAAAAATGTAACAAGTCCCCATTTCTAATTTTTGTACAAGCGCACCCCATAGAAAATATAACCGTAAACGCTCAGGTGATGAAATGTGAAAAAAAAACACTTAACACGCTGTAGATGATTAAAAATTCAAATTTTATTGAATTTTTTGTTATAATATATAGGCAGGACATGACGTATACATATAAAAATTATATATTATGAATCTGCAGAGTCTACCGGAAAAAAATTATTTATATTTCTGGGTCATATACTAAAACATGGCTTCTAAACGCGTTAGGCTGGGGTCAGACTAGCACATTTTTAACGTGCTTTTAGGCGCACTTAATCACGGCCGGAGTAGCAGCAAATGACGGCCAATATACAAAGTAGTACAGTCGCACGAAAGTCCGGCCGCACAACGCAAATGGAAAATGAACGGATTTTTTCGAGAACCGCTAGTACTGACGTACAGAGTGCGCCGCGTCCGCTAGCGGCATGTGTGCATGATTAGGAGACGTCAGACGCTGCTCATGTCCGGCCAACATAACGTCCAGACGCAAAAAGTGTTTTATTGACGATCCGTAAAAAATCACGCACGAAAATGCGCATCGTATGACCGTTTTCGCGCATTCCGTGAAAAAATACAGCAATGCATTCGGACACACTTTTTGACGGTCGCTGCGAATAATGCGTTCGTTTGACCCAGGAAGGGGTGAAATGGCTCAGCAGGGAAGGGGTTAAAGAAAAACAAAAATCTGGATTTTTCCCTTCTAATTTTATATGAATAATACAACCTGATGTTTTGAAGATTAAATTGTGTCACTCTTTTTTTTTACTTTGCACCACAATTTCTGCTGAAAAAAGTGCAGGAATAAACTATTAAAAATAGCAGGGATAAACTGTCTATAAAGAAAATAAAGTTAGTTTCAAAACTACAGAGAAGTCTGATTTCCCAGAGGGGTGACTTGCTATTTTGGAACTGTATGTGTGCAGGTATGCCTGCTCAAATGCTCAAACTAGCTCAGAGTTGTGAACACTAATTTTAAAAAAAACAACAAAAAAAGGACAATCAAAAAACTGCATGCAATTAAAATGATCTAGATAGAATTATTTTTTTAATAATAAATAAATTAGACATACGCACAGAATACAGAAAAGAGTGTTCCATTACAAAGATTAATATACAGTACATACCTTCAAAGATTGGATGTATATATACACACACATCCAATAATCCAGATCTACCAGTAATTTTGAGAGCAGTGTAATATCCACACCTTGTCCTAAGCATTCTGCATTCTTGGGGTTCACACATAATAGCATTTGACACGGCTCAACTATCACTCGCCTTATGTGAAGGGTGAGTGGTGTTTTTTTTATAAACGTTCTTTAGGATATTAACATAGAAACATAGAAAATGTCGGCAGATAAGAACCTTTCGGCCCATCTAGTCTGTCCAATTACATGGATACTTTACCTGGATTTATCTTTTGTTTAGGATAGCCTTATGCCTATCCCATGCCTGCTTAAATTCAATTACTGTTTTGGCCTCTACCACTTCAACTGGAAGGCTGTTCCATGTATCCACCACCCTCTCAGTAAAATAATGCTTCTTGATATTACTTTTAAACCTTTGCCCCTCTAATCTAAGACTATGTCCTCTTGTTTTGCTATTTTGTTTCCTTTTAAATATACTCCCTTCCTCTACCTTGTGGATTCCCAACATCAACATTAAGATTAATTCATTTGTTTAACAAAGCAAGGCTATTTACTTTTTTACTTTGCTATTTAAAATGAATACAATGGTAAAACGTGGGATATATCAGAAAAGGTACTTGATTCAGTTATGATTTCATTCCCTCTCAAACATAGAAATATTAATTTATTGTTTTTTTCTAATGTTCTACGTACGTAAGGACTTTGCTTAGAGTGGACTCTTTGGTACAGTAGGAGTACGAACAAGCAAACTGATTTTTCAGCATTATTATGATGGATGTTGATTTAGCTGCGGGCAGCCACCTTTTAATGTCAGGTTTTCCAGTGATTGAACACATAAGGAGGAAAGAGTAACGTGATCATGTGTTCTGAAAGCAGAACAGAAGTATACATTTCCACATTGGTAAACAGGTTCCAAAAAGATTTGATGTAAGCTATAATAAATTATATGAAGAAGAGAACAATGAAGTGGTTAACTATTAGGCTGGTGTCAGACGAGCGCACTATGGGCTAAATTACAATCTTCTCGCAAACGTTTGCGCCGGCGCAAAAAAACATTAACGCGAGGGCTAAAACCATTTGCGCCTAATCCCGTATTACAGGGTCAGCGCAACAACCGCGCGCAAATGTCTACCGCGGGTGAACCTGCGCGAACCCTGCGCAAGCTTACTGTACTTCGCGAGTCCTATACTTAACATTGTGAGTGCAAATGCGAATGTGCGCTGGTACGCGGATGGTTTTACAATCTATTCGTGGTAATTAACGTATAGCCTTTTTCGTGCATGATTTTAGCAACTCCTAAAAGCTGGTGTTAATGGCAAATCTGAACAACCTGGCCGAAACCAATTACACCAGCCCATAAGTGGTTCTTAATTCTGATTGGATGAATCGCGAGAAAAAAACTGTTCGCACACTGTTTTTTGCACGAGACGGTACTGCGCAAGCATTTGGCCACGTCCTGTTTGCACGCGCAATTAATCGGAAGGCAAAAAAAGCAGCGATGATTGTAATTCCAGCTGTGATTTAACGCTTGGCACAAAAATTTTGCGCAAAGTTTTTTGCGCAAACATTGAAATATAGCCCTATATGTGCCCATACTGATGCCTGTCAGCATCCGTCGCAGCGCTGTGATGCTGTGATGGGGCCAGCCACATGATGCAGCGCACGCATTGCGCACACTACAGCGGGCGTGCTGCTTCCGTTTAGAAAGCCTCCCCGTTGAAGTATTACGGCGCGCGTTCAACCGGGCTGCAAAGGAGGATTGAGCCTTGCAGCACTAAGCGCAGTAACTGCGCTCAGCGAGGTGGCCAGACGGGAGTCAGATGGCCGTTGGAGTGAAAGGAACGTCCACTCTCACGGATGTTCCTTCCGCTCATAAAAAACACTTGTCTGGCACCAGCCTTAACCCTTCGTGATGCCCTGATTTTTTTGTTTGTTTTTAAAGGTATCTCATTTACTTGTTGATCTCATAGCGCCTTCATATCTTCTTACGTTCAGTGCAGGCCAGGCACCCACCTATAGGAAATATCTGAATTCCCTACGGAGACAATCAGCTTCCCAAAAAGAAACATTATGGGTCAGCTGGCTGAATGGTTGCACAACCTGCTGACTCATCCTCGAACAATGAGGGCTGTACCGCAAGTAAATGTAAGCGTCGGCGTAACATTTTTAACACACTGATGTGTGTTGTTCAAATTGCACATTTTGTTGGAGTAACTCTTCCTCTATACAAAGGTACTACTCAACCTACAGGGTTATTCAAAGAGCTCCGAATTGCTTGAGAAAGGTAACCGAACGCTGAAAATCAGCGTTCGGTTACCTTTCCTGGCCATTCGGCTATCCAGAGAGCAGGCAATTCGCCAAATCCTAGCGAATTGCCTGAACATACGGTGCCTGTTCGGTGCCTGTTCGAGGGCAGTGAAAACCCCATGAAAAAGCACTGCTTCAGCTATTCAGAGAACACAAACCAGCAGTGAAAGGTTCCCGAAATGCCCTGTCATTTGGTGGTTTCATGGGGCAAATTTATTCAGGAGAATCCCATAGGCTTCAATGTTAAAAATACTCCCGTTTTAATTCAATATCTAATAAACCGTTCTTTATAAAATTCTGCAGTAAAGAGTCTCTTTATTTATAGATTTTTTATGATATTTTAAGCATTTTTCTGAATTTTTTTTTTCTTTAAAAGTCCGATTGTTTTTTTTTTTAAAGTTTTCTTCTTTTTTCTGTAACAGCCCTCTTTATTATCAATCCCTGGACCTCATATGCAAATTTCAGACATTTTCGCTCAGTAGTTTCTTTGCAAACAGCGTTTCACTTTCACACATTCATACAAACTGTTTTGCTAATTTATTCACTGCCTCTTCTGCTGTGTCGAAGGCTGCGATCGGCTCCTGTTCGGGTTTTTCTGTGGTTTTCGGCAGCTTAATCCAGATGTTTTTGAGGGTTTTCGGCGTGCATTCGCTGGTTTTTGCGGTGAGTTTTCGTCGGGTTTGCGGCAGCTTTTCCCTGCAATTCGGGGACCCTGTGATGCTTGCTGAATACACCGCAGGGTCACCGAAATGGGATCGGCAAAAGGAACCGAATTGAAGAGAATGAAAAGTCCCTGAGCGTGCAGTGACTTTTTGAATCTCTTTGAATAACCCTGATAGTCTCTATTAGCAATGTATATGAGTAATTGTTGAACCCAACTCTGGAATCCTCTTAGGAAAAAAATCATATGCGCACTGTCATACCCACTTCTTCACAGACAGGCAAGCACATGTTTTAGAAAGTTGTCTAAGACCCCTGATTTACAACATTCAATTTGGGGATGACTTCAAATTAAAAAGATATCACGTTGCCTAGGGACAACTGAGTGAGGGGTGAGGAAGAAGTAATAAGATCCTGTCACCATTATCACTAAAATTAACGTGTGGTGAAGAGTGGACAATATAATATGTAAAGTTTTAATTTATTATTCTTAATATACTTGACATTAATCTACTGTATATGGAATTTATATTGCTTAAATTGAACGTGGTTGGCTGAATTAATTCATCCTTTAACATATATATATATATAGCAAAAAGAAAAGTAGTGGGAGGCACTCCGGGACTTGGAAAAAAAACAAATTTATTTAAACACATAAAAACCGACGTTTCGGCCCAAATTGGGCCTTTTTCAAGGTACAAATAATGTATAAATAGCGAGTATTTATAGTTAAAAAACGAGGAGTACTTACCCATCCCCTCCATGGCTGTGGGCTGGAAGAACGCCCAAAAACCGGAAGTATCAATTAGGAGACGTCTGAGCGTGATCGGGCCACGGCGTGCTGCTGCGTTGCCCCTAGCAACGGGTGCCGGGTGGGGAGGGATAGGTGGTTCCCATGGCAATAATAAAAAGAATTACGGTGGCAGAGTTCTCAGAGGGGTGCGCGCATTATACAGAGAACCTGTAGGACAACAGGCAGAGCGATGTTACAGTATAAATTGAAGACATGTAAAGATTTTGTCAGGTGATGGAGGTCAAAAGTGTAGGGTGGCCGATGAAAGTGTGTATAAGAAAGAACAGGGTGAACGATGTGGATGAAAATGTGTCAGTATGAATGAAAGGTGAATGTGGGAGTTGAAGTGGAAAAAAAGTGTATAGATGTGAAGTCATGATGTGGCGCTGTGACATGCAAGTATAGGGATGTAAAGGGTGGATGATACCAGGGGCGGATCCAGGGGGGGGAAACAGGGCAATTGTCCCCCCCCCGAGCAGTGCAGATGCCAGGCTGACCTCCAGAACTGAAATCACGATGTGTGCAGTGAATGCAGACATGGTGATTTGCAGAGGCACACACTGCGCAGAAGCACTGTGGATTGCCCCTCCCAGTCATGTGTCAGGGGCGTGTCACGTGGTGATCCTTTTCCCAGTGACCATGTGGCTGAGCCTGTCTCCTTCCATGCCTGCCTGACAGCCACAGGAAAGGGCTGGATCTGAGGCTGCACTGAGCAACAGGATCAGAGGAGAGAGGGGCTGGAGCCTCCAGGCAGGGACACCAGGGAGGTAAGTAATGGGTCCCTGAGAGTTTGATCCTTCCTCCAGGGTGTATAACAAAGCTAGAGCTGCACAGTAATAAACCTCTCAGATATGAGTCTGTAAACTGCTCCTCTAGATTGTAAACTCCTGGGTGTCCTCTGCTCCTCCAAATTGTAAGCTCCTGGGTGCCTTCTGGTCCTCTAGATTGTAAACTCCTGGGTGCCCTCTGCTCCTCTAGATTGTAAGCTCCTGGGTGTCCTCTGCTCCTCTAGATTGTAAGCTCCTGTGAGCCGGGCCCTCTGCTCCTCTAGATTGTAAGATCCTGGGTGTCCTCTGCTCCTCTAGATTGTAAGCTCCTGGGTGTCCTCTGCTCCTCTAGATTGTAAACTCCTCAGTGCTCTCTGCTCCTCTAGATTGTAAATTCCTGGGTGCCCTCTGCTCCTCTAGATTGTAAGCTCCTGGGTGTCCTCTGCTCCTCTAGATTGTAAGCTCCTGTGAGCCGGGCCCTCTGCTCCTCTAGATTGTAAGATCCTGGGTGTCCTCTGCTCCTCTAGATTGTAAGCTCCTGGGTGTCCTCTGCTCCTCCAGATTGTAAGCTCCTGGGTACCCTCTGCTCCTCCAGATTGTAAACTCCTGGGTGCTCTCTGCTCCTCTAGATTGTAAGCTCCTGGGTGTCCTCTGCTCCTCTAGATTGTAAACTCCTCAGTGCTCTCTGCTCCTCTAGATTGTAAATTCCTGGGTGTCCTCTGCTCCTCCAGATTGTAAACTCCTGGGTGCCCTCTGCTCCTCTAGATTGTAAGATCCTGGGTGTCCTCTGCTCCTCCAGATTGTAAGCTCCTGGGTGTCCTCTGCTCCTCCAGATTGTAAACTCCTGGGTGTCCTCTGCTCCTCCAGATTGTAAGATCCTGGGTGCTCTCTGCTCCTCCAGATTGTAAGCTCCTGGGTGCTCTCTGCTCCTCTAGATTGTAAGCTCCTGGGTGCCCTCTGCTCCTCTAGATTGTAAGCTCCTGGGTGTCCTCTGCTCCTCCAGATTGTAAGCTCCTGGGTGCTCTCTGCTCCTCTAGATTGTAAGCTCCTGGGTGCCTTCTGGTCCTCTAGATTGTAAGCTCCTGGGTGCCTTCTGGTCCTCTAGATTGTAAGCTCCTGGGTGCCTTCTGGTCCTCTAGATTGTAAACTCCTGGGTGCCCTCTGCTCCTCTAGATTGTAAGCTCCTGGGTGCCCTCTGCTCCTCTAGATTGTAAGCTCCTGGGTGCCCTCTGCTCCTCTAGATTGTAAGCTCCTGTGAGCCAGGCCCTCTGCTCCTCTAGATTGTAAGCTCCTGTGAGCCAGGCCCTCTGTAAATTCTCGTGAGTCGGGCTCTCTGCTAAAACACCTTATTTTCTGTCAGTGCCCCTCCCGAGACTAGTCTCTGGATCCGCCCCTGGATGATACTGTGGTGATATAAAGAAAAATATGGCTCTGAGGGCAATAGTGAGTGAAAAAGTGAACATCTATGAGATAATGAAAATATGTGTGAAAAAAGTGTAAAGCATGTGAAAAAATGTGCATGGCCAAATGAAAACAAGAGGGGTGGAAAAATGTGAAAAGGTGTAAAAGTGTGTGAGAACTGTGTGGCTGTAAGGAATAAAGCGACATACTGCGATAAAAGTGTGTGAGAAGCTGGAAAAGATCAATGAACTATAGCAAAGTGAATTATTGTGCCAATTAAAAAGGGAGTAAAGGAAATATATTCATTTAAGCCCCTATATAACATATACTGTATATACGTATATAACATTGTTTCATTGCTTTAAACATATGATTCGGAAGGTGGGCTGTAAGGAAAAACACTGGAAATAAGTGATTATTTAATAAAACAATATAAGAAAATCAGTTCCTGATTGGAGAATTTTGAAAACTTTAACTGGCCAATGGCAATTGGGCATAACCAGACCATGTGACATTCAAATTTTACAAACAAGTTACCTGGGCGAGCTTTAATCCACCCATGGGAGACTGCGACTAGTTCTAATTGCCAGATGATTGCAGCTTTATTATGAAGCCGCAGATCCTAGTAAAGATCAGATTTTTTTGAGCTACGATTTCCTTCTGATTCTAGATCCACAATCGATTAATAGTGAAACTTGCCCTTAGAGGACTTCCTCTACTCAGTCATTAAATCAAAGCAATACATTTTTGACTAAATCTTTGAATATTCTTATACAGTTATGGAACAGTGAAGGGTTACTTTTTATTAAAATGTAGTACGAAGGAGGCGCTAGAGTGAATAAAATAGTAGTTTAGGTATGTATGCAGCCTACTGAAAGAGACACAAAACCTCGACAGAAATGTGTTGAAGATACAAAATGGATTGGGGGTTACTCCAGTGGCGCAAGAGAAATAGGTATACGTTAATACAGTATACAGGATACATGTGGGAGTTTAGGAAAAGAAAAGTAATCAGTGGAAGCTGTGTGTTTGTGTTCCAAAAGCAGGAGACGTGCTGTGCCTTGCTGGAGAGGCTTCTACATACTGGGGAAAGGATTCCCTAGGTTTGGGACTGTTTAAAGCGTTGCCAGTAGAAAACTGCTAAAGAGGTGACGGTGCCCACCGACTAAGGAGCACTACATGCCATTAAGTCGAGCCTGGAACAAGGCTCCAACATCGGTGAGTGAGACCAACTCTTCTTTACCATATGCACTTAGTTACTATTTAAGTTGCGCTATGAGCACCTTGTCTCTCTATATCCGAGGTGAACAAGAACATTAAAAAGAAGGGAAGAGGCCACTCTATATTTGGCCCAGTGCACTTCAAACCAGAGCCTGGATTGCATAGGCTCTGGATTGTGTAAGTGTTCATTTTTCTCGCACATTTTTACCATCCATTTACCCAGACAATATTGCACTATTTTTTCTCTTTTTCTCTTTTTTTCCCTCCTACCCCGTGAATGTGGAATTCACTAGAACGTAGAATCCACTACTAGGACGTCAAGGATAAGATTCGTCTTCCCTTCCTTTTCAAGGATTTCCATACATGGACGCAAAGAGTGAGAGGCATATGCAGTTATAAACAAGTCCTCTTTCAATCACGAATAGACTGTCTTTATAGACATTTGCACTATTTCTGGACTATTTTTTGTGCCATTCGAATTGCACTTTACATTTTGCACTTTGCACAAGAAGCATGTGTGTTTTTATGAAGTTTTTATGAAGTGTTTTTATGAATTTTTAAGATTCACTTTATTTTGAAACTGCTGCACCTTTCACAGTACGCTTTTTGACGCGCACAACGTTCAGCTGCTATTTTGCACTTCTGATTGCATTTGCACTTTCCTAGTGTTCACCTAAGATAGCACTTTATCAATGGTCTGTTTTTAGACTGTGCTTTTCTGGTTGGGATTAATTGTTTTTTCCAGAATCTGAAACTCTTTCCTCACCTTATATCTATACAGAACTTTTTCCTGTATATTTTCCTGTATCCTGTATACTGTATTAACGTATACCTATTTCTCTTGCGCCACTGGAGTAACCCCCATTCCAAGGGTTACTTTTTAGTTGTTCTAAAGACGTAAAGTAAATGAAGTATAACCAAAGAAAAGTAAATGAAGCATAAAATAAGCAAAGTAGAGCTTTGAAGAATTAAACATTTTGCATTGTCTGAGACAAAAAGAAAACGACATCGTGTTTATATATTAAAGTAGTATGACAGTACACTACTTAGTATTAGTGAAGCATTTTAAACCAACATTAGAGGGGACACGATCTGCAAAGGTTTGCATGTAAATAGGGATGTTATATCAGCAAATAATGGATATTCACTTTCCATGAATCTTCTTGAAAAATATACAAAAATATAGAAGTTTTAGACACTAACAATCTAAACTAAATTATGCTGTGGTCAAACTGCTTTTGTTGAGTGATAATAGTATGTTCTTGTGCAGCAGTTGCACTTGTCTGACAAGCTTTATAGAAATGAAGACAGTAGTAAAATTTATTTATCTTCATTGTATTAGGTTTAGAACTAGCCGAAAATCTTAAAAATAAAAAGTACTACTACCACTAGTGAGCCACTGTCTTCACATGTATTTTAGTTGCTGCTGTTGAGTGGTACTGTAGTCAAATATGTGCGTTAAATGGACATGCATGTCTAGAAATTTTAAAGTTAAACACTTTTATACCTATAAACAAATTAGAATAAATCATTAAAAGTTGTTAGAATGTGTAAAAAAAATGTTTATTTTCTTGCTTTAGCTCTGTCATTTCATCTTCTTTGGCCACGCCCCTCAGGTAGGGGTGTTTCTTTGGCTCACACTTCCTGAATATTCCCCGCCTCCTCCCTGCCCACTACTCCACCCATCAAAACTTCACATGAACTAGCACAAGCTGTGCATGGGAAACCCTGTGCACGTCAGGACCTCAGACTGGACGGGGAAACTGAGGAACTGAACATTAGCATTTTGCAACTGTATAAGCAAGACAGACTCAAAAGCTGACTCGCTCACACACTCACTCACCCGCTGACATGCTCACTTGTACTCTTTCATGGTTTACATCCTCACAGTCTCACTCAAACTCCCTCACACAGTCAATCAATCTTTCATGTGCTGTCTCTTACATGCATGCTCTCTCTTGCTGTTTCTCTTGTGCCTTTTCTTTCGTGCTCTCTCTCTGCTTTATCTTGCTGTCTCTTAGTTTATTTTTTGCTTTACCTCTCACTGTGCTTTTCTTTTCTGTCTCTCTCTACTGTCTCTTTTTCATCCTGTGTGTATTGATTTCTTGGTGAAAGAGTTACTGATTGAAATGGCACTCAGTCCCATCCTCTCAGCTCACATTTCAGGAGGGAGGAGGAGCAACTCAGTCACAAATGCTCAGTGTGTTTTTTATGCACTCCTAGGAATAGCCACTGATTGGTTACCTCAAAGTGCCTCCTGAACTGGGCGTGGAAAACGGCAAGAAAGAAATGCAGATAAATATGAAAGAATATCATATTTACTTGCTTTTTTATGTCTGCTGAATGACACTACTGGATCATTCAGAAGACAGATCATGTTTTTAAAATTTACACTAACAAAACAAGCATGTCCCTTTAAGAGGGAATCTATCGGTTGCACTCATTACCTGCTAAACCTTAACCTACTTATACTTAGGCCAGCCTTAGGACTTTATGCACAAGGTGCTGAAAATCTTCAGATCATCTATACCTCCAACACCCCTCCTTGGCTACACCCCTTACCCAATACCTCCCAACATATCAAAACTTCCATTCCTATTAATTCCTGTGAGATTGTAGTGCTGTGACATTTGCCAGGCTGCTAGGTTCCCTTAAAAAAAAGAGTATGCTGGTGTTCTGCCAGTCCCAAGAACACTGTGACAAGCAATCAAAGGATTTTCGGGGGCCCAATGGCAGGATTTGCATTAGTAAATACTTACTCTGTCAAATTTCCACCAGGTGTCCCAAATTGTCCCCAAATGTTCCGAAGTGTCCCACATATATGAATGCCAACAAATAGAGTTAAAGTATTTTTATCTTCTAGTATTGTTCAGTTGCCTTTTTTAGTGTATAAGGCATTACTTCTCAGATAGAGACATTGAAAGACCAAACTTAGATGAACATCAAACCAGATTTCAAGACAATTATTTTATATATGCAAAATGGATTGGATAGAGAGTGAGAAAAAAAACACTCTCTTTCCCTTAAATGGTCAGGGGAATTGGAAACATGTATTTATTACTGGCCATTGCCAAATATAGTAAAAGACAGAGAACACAACAAAAAGAAAACAATAACTACAATTCTTGTGTATGAACCAGTACGAATTGAAATGGAAATAGCCGTCCTTCAAAGAACCAGAACTCTAAGCTGCTGCAATGCTAGTCTAGTATGAAAGGGTAACATTGTTTATCCAACATGCACATGTGTAAATAACACTACAAATGAAAATAATAATTGTAACTGCCTTAGTGGCTGAAAGGCTTCGTAGCCTATATTTGTATTAAATTCTTGGAAGTTCTCAATGAACCCCTGTTGATATTAGACAGTATTGCATAACTATATCATCGAAACACTTGTAACATAGGAGGAAAAACTTGAAAGAGTAGGTAAGGGATTCCACCAGAGTATATCAAATTGATAGAAATTAGAGTGCAAAAGATCCCTAGTAGGACCTAACACTTACAGGGTTATTCAAAGAGCTCCGAATTGGGGCCGAAAGGTAACTGAACGCTGAAATTCAGCGTACGGTTACCTTTCCTGGCCATTCGGCTATCAAGAGAGCAGGCAGTTTGCCAAATGTTGACCGTGGACATTCCATAATAAAAAATGCCTGCAAAATGCATTCATAGTTCTCCTAAATGTATCAGCAGCTGCCGGTACATTTAGGAAACCGGTGGCTGCAGCCCCCCAGCCCCGTGTCTTCAGCCCTCCTGTTCCTCCTCCGTCCGGCCGCGGCTCCTCTGCCCCACGGCTCATCTTCATGCTGACTGAGCTCTGACTGGGAAAAGTCATGCGCCTGACTTGGACTTTGCCCAATCAGGGCTCTAATTCAATATTGAGCCCTGATTGGGCAAAATCCAGGTCAGACGCAGGACTTTGCCCAATCAGGGCTCAGCATGAAGACGAGGCGTGGGGCAGAAGAACCGCGACCGACCGGACGGAGGAGCAGACGGACCGGAGGAACAGGAGGCCCGGACAGCAGCAGGACAGGTGAGGTACGGGGCCGGGGGCTGCAGCCACAGGTCTCCTAAATGTACCGACAGCTGCTGGTACATTTAAGAGAACTGTGAACACATTTTGCAGGTTCGACCCCCATTGGGTTGCATTGTGTCCGAGGTCGAGTTCGTATTAGAACATTTGAGCTGTTCTAATCTTCGAATACGAACCGAACACAGGGGTGTTTCGGCCCATCACTAATGATATCCCAGAACCTCTCTATAAAGGGTAAATACAATATAGCACAGATATAGAATGATGCAGTGCAAGAATGTGGGTATGAATGAAATGTTACATAACATGAGTTCCTCAGCATGAATCAAAATATACCAAAACCACTTGAAAGTCATTATTTACTCTGGATATAGAAAGGCTACATACACATACAATATTTAAATATTTATAAAGTATTTTACCAGGAAGGATACATTGAGATTTCTCTCATTTCAAGTATGTCTTGGGTTGAAGAGCATTGAATTTTTACAGTTGTTCCAGAAATACAAAGTAATAAAATGCAAGATATTAAAAAAACAACACAACCATACAGATTAACACAGAAAATAAATATGTAGGAAATATAGTCACTATGTTACATGTTTACAGGTGCATTCTGTATTGAGGTATATTAATAGAGATCTCTTAAGGGACTTTAGACTGGGGGAAGATTTGATGGTGTCTGGGAGGTTATTCCATATTTGCGGTGCTCTGTAGGAAAATGAGGATCGAGACACTTTCTTTTTGTATTGTGGTAATGCAAGTAATGTGCAGGTCCTGGATCGGAGGTTATAGGATGAGGGAAGCAGCCTATTCAGGTAAAATGGTAGCTTCCCAGAAAAGCTCTTAAACACCAGGTTGGAAAGCTGAAGGGTGCGTCTGGATTCCAGGGATGACCAGTTTAGCTCTTTTAACATGTCACAAGAATATGCATGGAGAACAGTATAATAATAAAAGCATGTGCAACATAACAATGAGTAAAGTCCTCTATTAATTCTCACCTACGCTAAAATATTTCATCAAGTACCAGACTTTTTCAGGTCCTCTAATATGCCTCTAAAATATTATTCAAAATTCCTCCAAGCAGGACATTGAACATTGTGCCATTTTCTTCTCCTAGAATACTCTCTCCTGCACTTTGTCAACTTGCAGGATTGTTGTTTTTATTTGTTATTTTGTTTGCCGCTTACATAACCCCATGAAGGCTAAGCTACGTGAAATGTTTATACTTAAGATTTTATGGTAACATCTGTGCTGAAGCGGATACAAAGGCAAATATGCAGTACCTGAACATCCGCTGCACTTCCTTTATTGCATCACTCAAGTAATAAATACCAAGTACTTAACAACAAAACGTATAGACGAACTATGGAAAATAGCTGGAATCTCAACCTGAACCTTTTCAGAAAAAAGACTATTGTTGAGATTTACTTTGCTTTGTACATTCTGCTCTGTGACTAATAGGCATAAAACCAACCCTTTCTCGTCTCATGAAAAGAAATGCAATAATTTCTTAAATATGACAGATTTTAAAAAGATTTTGAGTTCTTTAAAAGGCCACTACCACCAAAAAATAAAACGATCTTATTGTGTTTATTTTATGTTGCTGATATCTTACACGTGCTTTGTTTTTATCTTGTTCTTTATTTATTTATAAAGTATTTTCTAGGAAGGATACATTGAGATTTCTTTTGTTTTCAAGTATGTCCTGGGTTCAAGAACATTGAATTGTTACAGTAGGTACAGAAATACAAAGAAAAGAAAGGAAAAAAGGTGTCATCTGCGCTCGTTTCTATGTGTTCCATGTACAACAAAACTGAGGTTTTTGTTTGTTTCAATGGCCATTGCAACGTAAACTCACTCGCCACTTCACGGCACCTCTTTGGCTGGGGTCAGACTAGCCCATTTTTAACGTGCGTTCTGGCGCACTTAATCACGGCCGCACTAGCAGCAAATGACGGGCAATGACAGCCAATATACGAAGTACGGTCGCACGAAAGTCCGGCCGCGCAACGCAAGTGGAAAATGAACGCATTTTTTCGAGAACGCTGAACTGCTAGTACGGACGTACAGAGTGCGCTGCGCCCGCTAGCGGTGTGTGTGTGAGATTTGGGGACGTCAGACCCTGCTCGTGTCCGGCCAACATAACGTCCAGACGCAAAAAGTTTCCTGGTTTGGATTCGTAAAACATCACGCACGAAAATGCGCATCGTATGACCGTTTTCGCATATTCCGTGAAAAAATACATCAATGCGTTCGGACGCACTTTTTTACGTTCGCGTGTAAAAATGCTTTCGTTTGACCCCAGCCTTTACAGAGTGAGTACCTAACAATTGTAACCAAAAGGCCGCTCTACTGAGCAGCTCCAAGCCCTCCTGCTGCTTTTCAGCCAAGGTTACAATTGTTAGTTACTCACTCTGTAAAGAGGTGCCGTGAAGTGGCGAGTGAGCTTACGTTGCAATGGCCACAGAAATACAAAGTAATAAAATGCAAGATATTAAACCAAAACACAAATATACAGATTAACACAGAAAATAAATATGTAGGAAATATATTCATTATGTTTCTTTTAGTTAAGTAAATATGTTACTCACTATGTGTCACTGGGTGCATCCATTTGGGATAAATTGTGTTGTAAACTGCCCCCCATAGTACTTTTACCTCGGTGCTCCTCACCGTGTCGCATTGGCCATAGAATGGAGTCTATAGGTCAATCACTAACTCAAATCATTGTATTGTGTGGGATGTATCCAAAGGACATCATCAGGGGTAGATTATAAATCCGTTAAACTCCCTGTCATATCTCCATCAGCTGCCATCTCTTATCTAAGTTAACTTGGGGAACAATAGACCCCCTGCAGCCTTATAGCAAAGCTTTTGGTAAATGTTGCATCATGGGAAAAATACACAAAAACAAGAGATCAAAACCTTACTTTATTTTTCCTTTTACTTGTAAATACTTAAAAAAACAAAAACAAAAAACCAAGCAGCTTGTGTTTTATAAGGTGGTTTTCTTTGGAATGCACAACTAGTCTAGTTACAGCTCATGTAAGTGGCAGTGTCCCTTTAAAGATCTGCAAGTTACACTTTACGAGAGTAGTGCAAACTTTGTATGTGCCAGTTTTGCATTGTGCGACACATGGCAGCAGCAAGCGGGAACACAACAGATAATCTCTGGAGGGTGCTTAGTGCAGAAAACATACAATAAATTAGTCAGGCACACATATAAACACAGTAAACATGTCAAATTTCGACAGAGCAGCTCTCAAGAAGCAGACTAAAATGGTTTGTCATTTAAAAAACCATCTGCGTTCAATTTTAATTTAAATTATTCTTCACAGACTGTAAAGTATTTTGTAGTGATTTAAAATGAAACTTTTTTTCAACTTGTTAAAATTTCAAATGTGACAACGATGATGTTTATTAAACTTAGACATATTTTTTTAGACAGTGAAGGCAGAATTTGCATATATTTTGTACATTAGTGGACCGTACACAGAAAACCTGCTCAATACTTTCAAAGCGATTCAATTAATGTCACACTGTTTATGCCTCTTATTGACTGAAATGCCGCGGCATTGTAAGCACTTCCAGATTTGATTTGTTTTAGGCATTTTTAAAATTTGTCACTCACAGTCAATTTGAGGAAAAATGTACGCGTTGCAAATTCTTTATTAACATGTACTTTTTCTATTTTCAGTAGTCTGGAAATGAATTTATAATTAAACTTGGACATTTAAATCCATCGTTTATTTCAAACTATTCCACAAATCAGTGATCTCGGTAATTATTCTTCTCACGTATACTTTGTTGTGAAAACAAATTAATGACTGCACAAAAAGATTTTAAGGATTAAATTTGACATTCATTCTTAAAAAAAATTGAGGTTAATGTCTTCTAGTTTGCTGCTAGGATGTGGAGGACAACCAGAAGGCACCGTTTCTTTGCTCCAGCTCGGCACCAATTTGGAACTTCAATCACAGCATGCTGACATCTTGGACATTAGTCCTCATTCCACTGACATCATTACGAAAGCAGGGAAATCCCATTAAAGAAGATGCAGGGGTCCTTTGGATACCTGTATCTCTAGTACCATGCATCACACGAGGTTAAATGATGTGGGACTGAAAGACCAGAGTCTTTTTTTAATTTTTTTTTTTACTTCTTTATTTTAAAGATTTTAAACAGTGTCATAGAAACATCAGGGTACACACTGCCTCGCAGGGCCACCACAGGTAGACCAGAGTCTTATGTATAAAAACAAAAATATTAATAAATAAAATAGAAATATTCCTTTTTTTTTTTATAAATTAGCAATATTGATGATGAAGTGGAAGTTATGTCCACGAAACGCGTCAAATGTTTTAATTGTTTCATTTTGGATTACAATAAACACCCTTTTATACAACCCAAGTAGCTGGAGGCTCTTTATCCGTGGCAATATCTGGTCCGATAACCATTCGCAGAGCCATAAGGGGGACGGCATCTCTGGGCAGTCTGGAGTTTCTCCGTCCTCGGAAAGCAATTAAGGCAGAAGGTTCAGAAAACCAGATGAGTTATAACATCTGTAAATGCTAAATGCTTAGGGCCCTATTACATTCTTTGCGCAATTTCGTTCACGCAGCACAAATTTGTTTGCGCGCATCGTCCAACGTTATCGCGTGGAAATTAACGGTGGTATTACGATCCGAAAGCATTTTCTCATCCGTCAAAAAATAACGTTCGTAAACACGACTCGCAAAACAAACAGAAATACGCACGCAGTAAGAAGCGCACTTAAATCAGTGTGCGGACTGTTTTTTTCGCGGGATTCAGCCTATCAGAATCAAGAACCTCAATTGACATCAATTTACCTTAATTTACCTTAATTGACTCACTTAAGTTATTGCGCCTTTCAAAGTAAATCTGAGTATACATGTTGCAGCGCAAAAAAACCCCGCACAAATTCACAATTTTATTGTTTTGGTATGCGTAGAATGTGTAACTATACTGTGCTGTATTATTTTTTTCGTGCTGGTGTTTTTCGTTTTGGCCAGAACGTTCCGATTTGCAGTTACCACCAGCTTTTCAAAGACGTCGTTCGTAAGACATTGCGCATCGATTGAAATACCATACGCGTACCAGCACATGAACGCATTTGCGCTCACAATGTTAAGTGTGGGATGCGCTCACGAACGTGCGTTCGCGCAGGGTTCGCGCAGGGTCACTTGCGTTAGACGTTAACGTGCATCGTATGCGCGAACGTCGTAATACGACGTTCAGCGCAAAGGGTTTTGCCCCTCGCGCAAATGCGCATTTGCGCTTGCAAAAACAAATGCGCGAGGAATGTAATAGGGCCCTTACTTTTTACATACTCTTGTGAGTGCAGTTTAAGGGGGACATTATATCCAAATGTTTTACATTGTTGCGTTATGATACATTTGTTTCTATTTTTTCATTCCGTTTCCCCCAATTTATCTGTATCTTTATTTGGTTGACGTCAGAAAGAGGAGACGTAGGGAAATTACTGAGATGCGTAATATTCAGCGTCATAAAATACTGTATGGTGCGGATTGACACGTTTTTTTCTATTGATCAAAAAAGCTAAGTCAGTATTTCACTAACAGATACAGTAGGAATTGAGAGCCCTATTCCTGTGGGAACATACAATCTAGATGGGTGCAGGGGTGAGAAACAGGAGGGAAGGACTGGCATAATGAGAATGATGTTAATGCAGAGAGGGATGAAGATAGTTATTGGGTAGGTCGAATGTTTTGTAATGGGGTTAGGTGATAGGCTTCCCTATAAAGAAGTGTCTTTAGGTAGAGTTTATAAGAAGCCAGACTGAAACAGAATCTGATTGTGAAAGAAAGCATATTCCATGGGGTCGAAGCCGCATGAGAAAAGTCCTGCAATCTGGCATGTAAAGACTAGGTATTGTGTATAAAAAAACTGAAAATAAATAAATGCATGATTTCCATTATTTTTGCCCTTAAGGCAACAAAGGCCTCCCACTTAAACTGGGAAAAGAACAGAAATGTCACACAATGGAGATCTCTTTCAGTTGCTGCATGATAAAGTTAATACAAATAAAGATAATACAGATATGCAAAGCCCCAAAATCATTACTAGAAAAATCTCTACTGAGCAACTCACATGTGAAGCCATGTGCAGCTTGAGTAACAGTGATGTGAGCTAGAGGTTAATACAGCAGGGTTCGTTACCATCTCAAGCAACTCTGATAATTGTTCCAGAAAAGCCAGCTTTAAAATATATATATATAGGGATGTAGTGGAGGACAACAAGTGATGTTTATTAAGTGTGTTTATTATTGCAGAAGCCAGCTGCACATCACAGCAATTCGATGAATTGCATCACAGAGCTCCTGTGCCACATTCCCCATATGCAGCAAGGAATTCTGGGTAGGATATGCAAATAACATCTGTCTCACTTTTATGCATCCTGGATCTGTTATTACACAGAACCCTAAAATCAATGCTATGCCAAACTATGGCTTTCTAGCAGAGATAAGGTTTATGCAACTGGTCAAAGCCACTCCTAGGACAGCGCTGTTTCGGTTTTGTTGGACCCTCATCAGCTAGGAGCTAGGCATGATGACCTGTTGCAGTGGATGCTTGGGACCCATAGGCAAATCAGTATCTATAAGGGTTGTGGTGGAGGATTAAAAGTGAGATAAAAAGCCTCCACACTATAATAAGTGTGTTTATTATTGCAGAAACCACTTGCACATCACAGTGATTCGATGAATTGCATCCCAGAGCTCCTGTGCCACATTCCCCATATGCAGCAAGGAATTCTGGGTAGGATATGCAAATGACATCTGTCTTACTTTTATGCATCCTGGATCTGTTATTACCCAGAGCCCTAAAATACATACATACACTTTGCACTCTTGAAACACATTGATCTCACATGTGTGAGCTGAAATAAAAAGATAGTCAACTATGTGTGGAAAATGGTCTACAACACTTTGTCTACAAGTCCTTTCATGGCTTATTCCTAGACACCGTAGTGAAGAAAAACTTTGTACTCACACAGTTAAATAGGTTGGAGAAAATGTATATTATACTGTAGAATTTCAGGAACACTGGCTTTGGAAAAGTTGTTGTCCACTATAGACCTTAATGTTCTATATGTGTAATCTTAGTTGCTGGTTTTGTTCTGGTATTTTTGTTTTTGCAAGAAAAGTGTTATTTCTAATATAGAAGGCAAAAATCATTAGGTAAGTGAAATTCCTCCGAAGCTAAACTTCAACACCTGAAAATATATCCGTTTGTAACATAAAAATATTTCCAAATAAAACGGTTATGTTCATACGTCAAGGGATTTGAAAATATCTTTGTTTTGGCTGGAAGAGATTTAATAGTTCAAATAATCTGTTGATTTGCTCTTGCTGCATAAGAATGAGTACAGTCATTCAGTAAACTTTAGAAAGTTTAACAATTCAACAAAACCTAAAGTACATATCTTACATAAAAATGCAACACATTGTTATGTAATTATCTAGCTTATATTTCCTTCCCACAAAAGCATATGTTATGACTTACAGTTTATACTAAACTTTATCTATTCATAAACAGAAAGGAATGAAATTTATCAGGGTTATTCAAAGAGAATCGAAAAGTCACCGCACGTTCGGTGACTTTTCGTTCTCTTCAAATCGACGCGATTTGGCGATTCCATTTCGGCAAATTCAGCAAGCACCACAGGCCGCCGTAATGCAGGGAAAAGTCCCGCGAACCTGCCGAAAACTCAACGCAAAACGAGGGCGAACGCACACCGAATCCCGCAAAAACATCTGGATTAACCTGCCGAAGACGTCGGAGAAACCCGAGCAGGAGCCAATGACAGCGCAGAGCAGCCGCTGGAAAAACCCGACAACGCAGACGAAGGTGGTGAAAAAAACAGTACTCTTGGATTTTTGAAAAGTGAAACGCTGTTTGCAAACAAACTACTGAGCAAAAATGTCTAAAATTTACATATGAGGTCCAATGAATGATAATAAAAAGGGCTGTTACAGAAAAAAGAAAAAAACGTTTAAAAAAAAAAAAGGATAAAAGATGTTTGCAAAAAATCCCTGAAAATGCCTAAAAGGTCCCAAAAAATCTAAAAATAAAGAGACTTTTTACTGCAGAATATTATACCAAATGATATTATTATTATTAGATATTGAATTAAAACGGGAATATTTTTAACATTGAAGCCTATGGGATTCGCCTGAAGAAACCTGCCAAATTAAACCAATCAAATTGCTGGGCAATTTGGCAGCTTTTCACAGCTGGGTTTTGTTCTCTGAATAGCCAAAGCATTGCTTCTCTATCGGGATTCACTGCCCTCGAACAGGCACCGTATGTGCAGGCAATTCGCCAGGATTTGGCGAATTGCCTGCTCTCTGGATAGCCGAATGGCCAGCAAAGGTAACCGAACGCTGATTTTCAGCGTTCCGTTACCTTTCTCCAGCAATTCAGATCTCTTTGAATAACCCTGTATGTTGTGTCACTTTACTGTTTTTTTTTAACTAAAAATATATTTTCATCCATTTCTCCTTAAGGTCAAACCATTCTACTCTTTTTGGGCTGTTCCATATTAATATGAAGGTCCTAAGTCGCCAACATTAAATTTATTTTTTTCAAAGACTCAACCACAGTTTGTATTTACAAACAAAGAAGTCTGATTTGAAGACCAGCTGGTGCACTTAGAAGTGCACTGTGTTGTTAAGGCAACTAATAATGTTCTAAAAATATTTTACATAAAAGGACATCACCTCAAGAACTGCTTCAAGTAGTCATGGAAACTGAAATAAAAAAGCAATACAAATGACAAGTAGGGTTGTAGACACTTCCTTTTGAGTGATACAGTGTAGTTCCTACAGAAAAGTTGTTTTGATCTTCAGGTTTAAGGCAATTTATTTAATGTCTTTTCCCTAATGCATTAAATTACTTTTCACTATTTTAAAATGGGTTTAAATATTTCCCATACCAATATACCCAATTATTTAAATAGAAAAATATTTTCTTAAATTAATCTAATTGAGTCAGGAATCAGAGCTAAAATAAATCTCTGACATTACAGCTCTAATTGCAGTGCCAAACATCAGTCAATGTAAAAGCAGGAATTATTGCTAAAGTGTTTGATAAAGTTAAAGTGAACCCATCATGCGTAAAACCACTTTTTATGCAAAATACCTTTTGTGCCATTAATATATCATAGGAAATAAAAAATCCCTGGTATAGCTCATTGCATAATGAGATATTACATCCTTACTTTATACAGCTCGAGTGATGAGGAGGCTGTCATCATGCAGATCCGTGTATTCTTAATTCTCCTCCGAAATGACTAGTACAGGCTGACATGTTGATTAATTACCTGCCTTTTGGCTCTGTTAACCTGTGTTTGTAATAACGATAAGAGGTAGAAGTACTTGTAGCAGAGATAATATATATATATATTTTGTTTTATTATTATTATTTTTTTTATTATTAATTTTTTTAACCAAGTGCTATTTCATATATGGGTATTCCTGAAACCACTCTAAATTGATTTCTAAAACCTATTTTTAAAAACATATTAAAATGAGTCAAGGAAATAAGTCAATAAATTACCTTGGTTATAAAAGAGGAATCATTAATCCCTTCGGAATCGGTACTATTATTATTATTATTCTTTATTTATAAAGACCCAGCATATTCCGCAGCGCTGTTCAATGGGCACAATATAGACATTGTTACAATACATTGAACAACATTTTGACAAACCAGTACAGGAGAAAATGAGGGCCCTATTCCTGTGAGAACTCACAATCTAGAAGGGTTGGGGTGGAAATAGGAGGAAAGGAATGCAAGGTGAGAGAGATGGACTGGTGGGAGTGGTGGACTGGTTGCGTCAGTGAGTTGTGTGGTAGGCTTCCCTAAATAGGAATGTCTTAAGGGAGCGTTTGAAGGAAGGGAACCTACCATGATTGAGTTACCTCGATCTTCAAAAGCACTCGGTATGGACATATTCTGGAGAAATGCAAAAAAAATTAACTTTTTAAAAGGAAATCGTTTGCATATATGCTCCAGAACATGTCCCAAAAGCTGAAGTACATCACAAAACAGCAGGCAATGTACTGTATCTCCCAGAGCTGCTCTCAGAGTTCAGAACAGATGCAATGTCTCACATATGCAACAGTACCAAATTTGACCATTGTAAATGGGCCTTAAAATTTCACCAAACTTTGGTGCTCTATCATTCGGTGCACTTTGTCGAGTTCAATTCGCTGACCCTGCAGTAAATTCAGCATTCACCGCAGGGTTCCCGAAGTGTGTCAAGTCGATCTACCCGAATGCAGCCGATAACCTCACCGATTGCAGCCGCAAACTGCTGAATGCTCTTGATAGATCCGCCAAACGCCGTTGATAAATCACCGAACAATGTCGATAAACCGCCGTACGCAGATGACGATCCGTCGACCACCGAATGCCGCCGAACGCTGCTGAAAAGCCAAGCAGCCGCCAAAGAAGGGTAAAAAAAAAAAAATATATTAACCCTTTCGCTGCTGAGGCTTTTCCCGCCCCTGTGCTGAGGTCATTGTTACCTGTTTTGCGCATCATGTTTAAACGTGTTTTGAAGGCTTATTTTAGTATATGACCAGACATATTATATATCGTTCTTTCCGTCAGACTCAGTAGATTCATAATATGTCATTATTATATGTATACGTTATGTCATGTCTGTATATTATAACAAAAAATGCAATAAAATATGTATTTTCAATAATTTACAACGTGTAAAGTGTTTTTTTCACATTTTAACATGCGAGCAATTGCGGTTATATTTTGTATGGGGTGCGCTTGTTAAAAAAATTAGAGATGGGGTCTCGTTACATTCTTTTTTGGGGAAAATGACACTATTTTTAACAAACGCACCGCATACAAAAATCGTTAGTGCAGCATCATTGTTCACATTATAATTGAAATGGGAACAATATTGCTGCATTAACAAACCCAAAAAAAAAAAAAAAAGTGTTTTTTTTTTGTTTTAATTTTTTTTCATTTTTTTTTTTCATTTTTTTTTTTTTTTTACAAAATTTTACACTTTCATGTTTGGTATCGTTGGAACGGCCATGCTCTGGCCGATCCAACCATACCAAAATTTAACCCCTAACTGCCACGGATCGGGAGATAGGGAGTTCATTGGAACTCCCTATCTCCACAGTTGGTGGCAGTTAGGGGTTAAGTCTAGGACTGGCGTCATCGTGCTACGCACGATGACGCCAGTCCTCTGGGGGAGTTCCCGGAGGCTTGGCCGACATCCAAGATGTCGGCCAGCTCCGGGAAAGGATCGCGAACCGGCGCTTTTCAGCGACGATTCGCGATCCAGCTCCCCAGGGGTTAATGCCAGGCATCATTTGGAAGGCAGGCTGTGCCCTTCCAAATGATGCCTGGGTTAAGCCCCTGTGCGCCGCCGATCGGAGGAGAGAGGTCCGAAGGACCTCCCCCCCTCCCTTTCAGGCGCCTCCTCCGCACATGCGGGGGGGCGCCTGAATTAGGTGTCATCGCGCCCCCGCGATGACACCTAATTCTGGCGGCTGTGGTCCGGATGCCGGGCTGACATCCAGGATGTCAGCCCGCACCGGAGGGGCAGCGATCGGCCGGAACCCGCCGAACGCTGACCCCAATGTGAGGACGCGCTCAGCGCGTCCTCAGCACACCAGCGGAATGCTGAGGACGCGCTGAGCGCGTCCTTAGCATTCAAGTGGTTAAAAGGCGTTTTAAAAAAAAAGAATGCATGAAAATAATATATAAGGTCCTAGGAATAATAATAAAAAGGTCTGCAGCAGAATAAAAAAAACTCCAATTAAAAAAATATCGGAATTATTAATGTTGCCGAAAATAATCCAGTACATGCCTAAAAAGATTCTAAAAAAATCAATTGATAAAGAGACCTTTTGCTGCCAATGAAAAAAATAAAGGTTGAATAAAAATTTTAAAAATGGGGAATTATTTTTTACATTGAAACCTATGGGATTCAGCTGTTTAAACCTGTCGCACGAAAATCTGTGTATTTCACCAGCTTTTCTGTGCTGTTCGGTGCTCTCTGAATAGATTAACCATTAAATCTCTATGGGGAATTTCTCTGCCATCAAAATGCACCGTATTTAGTTGGCAATTAGCCAGTATTTGGTGAATTGCTAGCTTTCTGAATAGCCGAATTGCCACGTAAATGCACTGTACGGGGAAATTAACCCTTCGGTGTATTTCAGTGGCCAATTCAACTCTTTGAATAACCCTTATTGTTATTCAAAGGCACTCTACATTGAAGACGCCCTCCTGTACTTTTGATGCCTCCCTTCCTCTTTATTAAAATATTTGCAGTCTCACAAGTGGCCCAGTTGGTGTTAGCACATCTGGCATGTTTTAATGTATATGTATCAAGTTGCTGTAACTATTTTTCAAATTTGATGGCTATTTAGGCTGGCGTCAGACGAACGCAGTGATCAAGTCCGTGTCGCCACACAGTTTATCATCCGTTGTAGCATTGAATCATGATCAATAGAGACCCACACACGAAGTACGTGTGCACCGAACTGCGCACGCACAACGCTCGTGGCAAACGGACGCAGGTTAGGCAAGAACGTAAAACCGCTAAGACGGACTCGCAGAGTGCGCCACGTCCGTGTAGCGGCCTGTTTGCATAATGCTGAGACATTAGACGCAGCGCATTTGTGACGTCCATAATGTTGACGCTCAGAGGTTTTTATGGTCTGGCTGACTGCACCTGTATTTTAATTATAATTAATTTTGTTTCCTATATTTCCCTTTTTTTTCTACATCCGTTAAAAAGAAAAGGACTGTGTGGTGACTACAGTATCTTCCGTCAGTACGTCCGTCCGTTATACACGCACGCAGAATGCGCTCAGACTGCTTTTATCTGGCATTAGCCTAAAGGAGTAAATTCCGGGATATTGTACCGCATAAAAGAGAAGGAATGGCAAAGAGCAGAGCTTCATATTGAATTACAATAACATTGATCCATGTAAAAACTAAAATGGTTTCACTCTCATAAATCCAAACCTCCAAGATAGTACTGCCTCCCCTTCTATAAAGTAGGGCTCTTAACTCTGTCTAGTTTGACCCTGTCTAATTAAATGGGACATTACTATTCTCAAGACAGTTTGACTTGTGCAAAATGTGGAAAAAATTTTTTTTACAGGGAAAGCCCCAAAACATATATAAATATAGATATAAAAACAAAAAAAATGTGTGTAAAAAAAATTCCCTTTATCTTAGAATTTATTTTTTTAAATAAGGATATAAACATTTTTTTTCTTGACACTCAAAGCACCAGAATACAGGAAAATATTTTTTCTTAATTTTGGTTAAAATTGCACATTTCATGGAAACATGCGGTGACGCATTCTCCATTTCTGATTGTTTTAAAAACAGTACCCAATGGAATATATAGGCTCAAAGGTTTAGATAATAAAGTATGAAAAATAAATTAAGAATTCATTTTTGAAATCTGAATGAAAATTAGTTGGTTTTATATTTTTTGATGTAGGCTCTTGATGTGACTTGACACTCAGTGAGCACTGTTTCACCAAAGCTCACAAACACTATAAACCAGAGTTGTTGCAAATATGGTGCACTCCAGAGAAGAAAATGTTGACTGTAGAAGAACACTTTGGTGGACAGAGTTTTTCAACCTGAAACTAGGGACATGGCTGGGAAGTGTAAGGGACATCTATGGGAACAGCAGAAGCTGAAGGGAAATTGAATCAAGTAAAATTAGCCTTGGCTTACATTAGCTTTAATGACAGAGCATTATTCCCTTCTTTACTATGATGGTGTTTACATGTGCAGAAGCAGACATGTAAACATGATGTGGAGCTATACTATATCATTGCAAAATACATTTATTTGTTGCCAAATAATTTTGCTAACATTTTGGCTCCAGAACATGCCCTAAAGTTTAAGCACCCCAGGCATGATGCCCGAGATGCTAACACTTTCTAAAACCAACTGGGAAATGTATATAACTGACATCTCCCCAGCTGATCCTGCACAGAGCTCAGAAATGTAGTAACTCCCTTTGGCCAGCAGATGGTGACATGTGCCTGCCAGATAGGTCATTGCAGTAAGAAATACAGTGGGAATATTCCCAAATATTTCTTACTGTATAATAAAAATATTTTCCAAGAACCCACTGGTTCCTGAATTTTTTTAAAAAAAAAAAATCACTTGGTAGTGATGGGGTTAAATATTGTCAAGCTGTGTGTTACAAGTGCTACCAATTTTTTTTCCATCTTTATCGATCCAAATGCACATGCTTCCTGCAAAACTTTTCCTTAGCATCTAGAGGTTATGCGAACGTGTGTCCTTGTCGTATGCAAAATTCACTAATTGGGTGTTGTGATTTCCTGAAACATATGAATTTAACATTAGGCGATCAATATAAAAAGTCCAATAAGATACTAAAGTTTTAATTTGATTTGTTTCCAGTGTTAAGTGTGAACACTATTTTCAAGTGAAGCAGCTTAAAGGGACAGAACCACCAAAAAATTCAATGTCCTTATTTTGTTTATTTTATGTTGCTGATATTTTACATGTGCTTTGGTTTTCTCTTGCGTGTTTAGTTAAGACAATAGTTCACTCTATATGTAGGTGTCTCTACATCACCAGGTGAATTCATTCTGTGATCTTTGGTGTTGCAAACTGCCCCATAGTATCTTTACATCATTTGCTCCTCACTGTGTGGCTTTGGCCATGTGATGGAGTCTATAGGTCGGAATGACTCACATGATTGTATTGTGTGGGATATATTCAAAGGACATCACCAGGGGCTAGATTAGAAGTCTTTTAAGCTCCCTGTGTTATCTCATTCAGCTCTCAGCTCTTATGTCAGGTAGCATACACAGCACAATACACCCCAAGCTGCATTATCTAAACATTGCTTCCTCCACCTCATTAACTGTTGAATACTGTATGAGGTAAAACACAGTCACAAAGTAAAATGTTTGCAAATATTTTGGGAAATGTTGCATCATGAGAGAAATCCACACAATGGAAACAGGAGTAGGGATGAGCGTTCGGTTTGGATCTGTTCAGAGTTCGCATCGAACATCGGCCGTTCGAAAGTTTGCGAACTTCGAACATTTTGGGACGTTCGCCAAAAGTTTGAAAAAAAAAATTGAAAAAAGTATAAAAAAATGCTAAAAAAATACAAACAAATCTAAAAATAAAGAGACTCTTTACTGCAGAATATTATAAGCAACGGTTTATTAGATATTGGATTAAAACGGGAATATTTTTAACATTGAAGCCTATGGGATAAAACATTCTTGTTACTAAAACAACAGGCAGACACGGCCCTCTAATCAGGCACTGTAGAGGGCAGTCTGCTGGGGCCTCCCAAGGATCCCCTTGAGGAGCATGCGGCCCCCGGATGACAGAGCTGCGACTGTGCGGGCTAGCCTCCCGGGTACACGTGGCAGAGACAGGTGGCGCAGGGAGGGAGCCACTGCTCCTGGGGCCATGGCAGACCCCCCCACAACCAGGATCCAGGGAGCCCCCACTGACCACCAGGCTAAGGTAAGGCGACACATTTCTAAAAAAAATTAAATCCGAGAATATTTTTAAATGTCCCCGGGAACATAAAATAAAACCTTTTTTTTCTTTCTCTACCTTGCTGAATGTATTTAATTATATATATTAGATACATTCAGCCAGGTAGAGGGGGGTGGCATGTGGCTGCGCGGGGTCTCAGGCAGTGGTTTGCTTTTTTTGTGTGTATATGTTTAGCAAATTTTATAGGGGAAGGTAAGGGCAGGTATGATATATATATATATATATATATAGATAAGATATATATCTATATTCTTATAAATATATATATCCAGACTTGTATTACACACACATTTTGGCAACTAATTGCCCCTCCCCCATTTGGCTGATCCCTCCAGAAGAAATGTTGAACCCGATAGAGCAGAGAATAATATATATATTCTCTGCTCTGTCGGGTTCAACATTTCTTCTGGAGGGATCAGCCAAATTGGGGGGGCGCATTTAGTTGAGATTGTCCACATGCCACCCCCCCATGTGCGTATGTGTATGGCTCTTGTGACATCCCCAAGTGGCATTCTTAAGTGGACGCGCAGAGTTGATTCCTGGAGTTGCGGGACTGGAGGAAGGAACTGCAAGGCCCAATTTTACTCTGGGTAAACGCACGTCTATATCATGCTTTCTCTCACGCTTCTGCTCTTTACTTCTACCTTTCTCCTTAAATGGAACTCCTGCCCCTCTACCACCGACCCCTACACTATCTGCATCTCTCCCTCCCTCCTCTCGTCCCACATGATGGCCTCACATGAGCTCCTTTGTTTCCTCAGAACATGGTCTCCCTCTAACTCTCGTGCTGCCAATCACTCCCACTCCCACAAATCCCATTCCCACCTTCTCTTTCTCACCTTCCTGCTGTTACTCTATTCAGGTGACATATCCCCTAACCCTGGCCCCACAACACATCCAATACTTCCATCTCATCCTATCTCCATCGCACATAAATCACCTCCCTGCAAGCCCAGCAACCTCATTCCCATAATCCCTCAGCGCCTGTCCTCTTTCTCCTGCGCCCTCTGGAACGCTCGCTCTGTGTGCAACAAACTCACAGCAATCCATGACCTCTTCCTTTCAAACTCCTTCAACCTCCTAGCTTTAACTGAAACCTGGCTAACTCCCTCTGACACGGCCTCCGTTGCTGCTCTCTCACATGGCGGTCTACACTTGAGCCATACCCCCAGACCGGGTGAGAGAAATGGTGGCGGGGTCGGAATCCTGCTCTCTCCCACCTGCACCTACCAGCATCTCCCTCCACCTCCATCCCTCTCCTTCTCCTCCTTCGAGACACACTGCATCCGCCTGTTCTCTCCTCTGGCTCTCAGGGTGGCAGTCATCTACCGCCCACCGGGACCAACCTCCCAGTTCTTTGACCACTTTGCTACCTGGATTTCTCACTTCCTGTCTTCTAATCTTCCATGCCTAATTCTCGGCGACTTCAACATTCCCATTGACGATCCTTCCGCCCCTGCTGCCTCCAAACCTCTTTCACTCACATCCTCCCTTGGACTCACACAATCCTCCCTCCTCCCTACCCACCGCGATGGTCACGCTATTGACCTTGTCTTCTCCAACCTCTGCTCCATTTCTGAGTTCAACTGTCGCCCTTTCCCCATCTCTGATCACCACCTTCTCTCTTTCAACCTATCTGGACTTCCTAAACACCCTGCTCCCCCACCCCGCACACACACTCGCAGAAATCTACATGCTGTGGACCCCCATCAATTCTCCAACCTACTTCACCACCTCCCTCATACCTCATCCTTCACCTGCCCTGATGCTGCCACTAATCACTACAACACTACTCTTATCTCTGCTCTAGACACTCTTGCTCCTCTTCGACTCTGTAAGGCCCCACGCCACCAGCTTCAGCCCTGGCACACCCTCCAGACACGCTACCTGCAAAGATGCTCCCGCACTGCAGAGCGTGCCTGGAGGAAATCCCGCTCTGAAGCTGATTTTGTTCACTTCAAGTTTATTCTCCGGTCATACACCTCTGCCCTCCACTTGGCCAAACAATCCTTCTTCTCATCTCTTATATCTACGCTGTCCTCCAACCCTAAACGGCTCTGGTCCACCTTCAACACCCTCCTCTACCCACCTGCACCTCCCCCCACAGCTGCCTTCAGCGCTCAAGACCTGGCAGACTACTTCCTCAGTAAAACTCTAAATATCAGACGCAACATCCCAACACAAGATAGTTATCTGCCACCTCCACTCCCACAGGTCCCCTCTGCCACCCTCTGCCGCTTCCTCCCAGCCACTGAGGAGGAAGTCAATTCCTTATTGTCCTCCTCACATCTCACCACATGCCCGCTCGACCCCATTCCCTCACATCTAATTCCTCCCCTCTCCTCCTCCCTCACCCCTGCTCTCACACACATCTTCAACCTATCTCTCTCCACTGGCTCCTTTCCATCCGCCTTCAAACACACGCTAGTTACCCCTTTATTAAAGAAACCATCCCTAGATCCCAACTCTCCATCCAACTACCGCCCTGTATCCCTGCTTCCCTTCACATCAAAGCTCTTAGAAAAACTAGTCTTCAACCGCCTCTCCCTCTTCCTGTCCTCCAATTCCCTACTTGACCCCCTGCAATCTGGCTTCCGTCCCCTACACTCAACTGAAACTGCCCTCACCAAAGTCACCAACGACCTCCTAACTGCTAAAAAACACGGCCACTATTCTATTCTCATCCTGCTTGACCTCTCGGCTGCTTTTGACACTGTTGACCACCCCCTCCTTCTACAGACCCTCAACTCTCTGGGTCTCGGTGACACTGCACTCGCTTGGGTCGAATCCTATTTATCCAACAGGTCCTTCTGTGTGTCCTTTGCTGGTAACTCCTCCTCCTCATTGCCTCTATCTGTTGGTGTACCTCAAGGCTCTGTCCTTGGTCCTCTGCTCTTTTCCATCTACACCTCCTCCCTGGGCAAAATCATCAACAGCTTTGGCTTCAATTACCACCTCTACGCTGATGACACTCAGATCTACCTCTCTACCCCTGATCTCTCTCCCCCTGTCCTTTCAAAAGTCAGTGACTGTTTATCTGGCATCTCCTCCTGGATGGCCTCCCACCACCTAAAGATCAACATGTCGAAGACTGAACTCCTACTTATTCCTCCCTCCAATGCCTCCCCACCTCCTGACTTCTCTATCACGGTGGAGGGTATCACCATTTCCCCATCAAACCAAGTTCGCTGTCTTGGAGTTACACTTGACTCTGCTCTTTCCTTCATCCCCCACATCAAGTCTCTTTCCTCCTCCTGCCGATACCAACTGCGTAATATTTCCAGAATTCGGCCATTTCTTACCGCTGTCGCCACAAAACAACTCATACACGCCCTGGTAATCTCCCGACTCGACTATTGCAATAATCTCTTATCTGGCCTCCCTCTGTCCCGCCTCTCCCCCCTACAATCCATCCTGAACGCCTCCGCCAGACTAATTCACCTCACCCGCCGCTCTGTCTCTGCCGCTCCCCTCTGCGAGTCCCTTCACTGGCTCCCCATCCACTGCAGAATTAAGTTCAAAATCCTTATCCTTACCTACAAAACCCTCACTAACTCAGCTCCCCACTACCTGTCCTCACTAATCACCAAATACACCCCAGCCCGCTCCCTAAGGTCAAACAGTGACCTGCGCCTAGCTTCTCACCGCATCACCTCTTCCCATGATAGACTGCAGGATTTCTCACGCGCAGCCCCCACTCTCTGGAACGCTCTCCCTCGTACTGTCAGACTTTCCCCTAACTTCTCTTCCTTCAAACGCTCCCTTAAAACGTTCCTATTTAGGGAAGCCTACCACCCAACTCACTGACACATCCATCAATCACTCTCACCTTACAGTCCTCTCCTCCTGTTTCCAACCCCAACCCTCCCAGTTTGTGAGTTCCTACGGGAATAGGGCCCTCATCTCCTCCTGTACTGTTTGTCAAATGTTGTTCAATGTATTGTAACCCTGTCTATACTGTGTTTATTGTACAGCGCTGCGGAATATGCTGGCGCTTTATAAATAAAGAATAATAATAATAAAATAATAATAATATATGGTCTGACGTCTGTGGGTGGGTGTATATATATATCTGTGTGTTGATATATACGTACATATAGGTCTGCGTGTTGATATATACGTATATGTCTGTGTGTGGTATCCAGGGCCCGTGCAAGCATTTTTGTTTACTCACGCGAAGTTGCGTTTTGGTGCCCCCTTAACCCAATCCATGCCATGCCAATCGGGAGTGTTTGGTGTCCTCACGCATTGCCAATCTATGCTGTGCCTGGTGCCCCTCCTGTGCCACAGGGCCAATCTACAGAGTGTGTGGTCCCCTCCTTTGGCAATGTGGCATAGGAGGGGCACCAGGCACTGCACAAATTTGCAATGTGGCCTGGTGGTGCCCCCTGGTCTTGCTGTGTCAATATACCCACATATTTCAAACTGCCTGCCACTCCCAGTGTTTCCCTGTGATCCTGCTACCTATCACTCTCCCTCTGTTGCTGTGGTCCACTGTCTGACTCCAGGTCTCCAGAAGCAGACTGGCAGCAGGGTCCTCATCCTCTAATTCAATTCACTTTTCCCCTTTAATTACTTTCACCCCTCCGCCCTTAAATTCATTTCATATAGTGTATGACAGAGCTCCACAGCAATAAAACTCACAGCAATGTGTGGTATATGAGCGTATCACAGAACTCCACAACAATAAAACTCACAGTAATGTGCAGTGTGTATGAGAGTATCACAGAGCTCCACAGCAAAAAACCTCACAGAAATGTACCGATATCAGTTTACTCAATCCCCCAGCAGAACATTACACACACACATCCAGCAGAACATTACACACACACACCCCCAGCAGAACATTACACACACACCTCCCCAGCAGAACATTACATATACACCTCCCCAGCAGAACATTACACCCCCCAGCAGAACATTACACCCCCCAGCAGAACATTACCCCCCCAGCAGAACATTACCCCTCCCAGCAAAACATTACACCCCCCGAGCAGAACATTACACACACATACCCTCCCCTCCCTCATTTTATTCAAACCTTTTAAAAATCTTCTCTCGGCCTTTCTGCCCAGTCCTCCTTCACACTACAGTGGAAGCACACAGGCTGACTCTGGTGCAGGGCCGCACCCTAAGCTTTGGGGTTTGTCCTCCAGGCTTTTCTGCTGCTGCGTGCCCTGGCTATATGTGTCACGTGAGGGGGCGGTGCCAAATTATTCAGTGTGCCTGCTCATGTTCAGAAAGTGGGACTGAGGCAGGCACACTACATCAGTTTGAGAGTGCATGGCTGGGCCCCTGGTTGATGTCTGAAGATCATTCATAGCTCCGCTTCCGGTATTTTAAAAACAGAATTTTTCTGCCCCTCACACTGACAGCAAGCCAGGACAGTAGGGCAGCCACCTGTACCGCCTTACACTAGCGCCAGCCCTGGTGGTATCAATGCATCCCTACTCTATACACAGCGCTCCGTGTCCCTATAATATATATGATCATGGGTTATCCTTTTTTTAATATTTTTATACTATTCCTATTAAATTCCCTGCCTGTTCTGTTTGCTTCGTGTTGCTACTGGTGTGCGCCAATTCTCACCATATACAGTAGCGCAGTACAAGTGCCTAAACATTGCTGACCTGGTTTTGTTATAGCTGCTGATGTAACTGAATAGATCGGGGATTTCTTCTGCATTACCAAAACCTCCACCACTGCACTCTTCCACAATACCTCAGAGGGGTTACGGTGTGAAGGCACTTGCTGCCACCAAAGGCAAAATATTTGGGTGCACTGATGCCTATACCAGATTCATATTTTAATATTTGACTGCAGGGTCCAACCCTGCACTCTTCCACAGTACCACAGAGGGGTTACGGTGTGACGGCACTGTTGCCGACACTAAAGGCCCAATTTTAAAGCACCTATTGTTACTTTCATCCAAAGCCTGCATAAATTTCACAATAATTTAGCCCAAAAAATCACTAAACTTGTTCTGCATGTCCTAAAATGTCTCCTCTTTTCATACAGACTGCCGCCCCAAGCATTTGTTTATGAATAGATTAAAGGAAAAACATTTACCGTCATTTGAAATGTCATTTTTTTGTTTTTAAATGTTTCTTTACATCCCACAAATCCGCCACTTCACAGGCAGGTTATGGGGACCTCCTAGGCACGATATTTGAAGGAATTTTTCATTTTTATTCTTAACCTTTATTTCATGGAAAACTCACTGTTCCGTTTTTAAACTTTTTGTCCTTGTTTCCTGTCCCCCAGGGCACTGCCCGGACCCCCATACACCTTTTATGGCAAATATCTTGGAGGGCACTCTAAAAATCGAACTTTCAAGTCCCATTGCCTTGCATTGAGTTTGGATCGTATTCAAGTTCGAACTCGAACTTTTGAAATTGTCCGAGTTCGAATGCAAACCGAACACGGGGGTGTTCGGCTCATCCCTAAACAGGAGATGAAAAAAAAAAATATTTTTCTTTTTTACGTGAAATTACTTCAAAGAAAAAAACAGCTGCATGTGTTTGTGTTTGGAATGCACAAGTAATCTATTTACAGCTTATGTAAGTGGTAGTGCCCCTTCAAGGTCACATTCATAATATAGCAACTCCCACCACTCCCACCTTTGGGTGTCTATTAGTTTGGCTGCACCAGAAATAAATTTGTAGATAGCCATGCTCTCTAACAGTTGCAAAGGCAGTTGAGAAGTCAAGAAGAATTAGTAGAAAGTAGTGACCTTTAGATTTAGCAGTGATTAAGTCAAGGTCAACTAAGTCAGGGCTGTTTCTGATGTGTGCAGGGAGCAAAATCCAGATTGCAATGGGTCAAGCAGAAAGTCTAATTAGTCAAAAGCTGGCCATACACAAAGGTTTTCGAAAATTTTGCAGGTGAAAGTAAGTAGTTATATAGGGTCGTAGTTAGATGGGGAGCATTGATCAAAGGCTTTTTTAGGTTAGGGAGTACAGTGGCTTGCTTGTGGGGAGCAGGGAAGACACCAAAAGACAGGAAGTGATTAAAGTTAGGGGACAAGAATGCTATAAATGCAATGAAGAGCATTTTAGTAAGGTGTTATGGGATAAAATCGAGGAAGCAGGTGGTGGTTTGAGATGACAAAAGTGTGGAGATCTCTTAATTCACTGAAAGGGATTAATTAAGTGTAGGAGAGCAGACACGATGAAGGTCGAGCTGTGCAAATGTAGAAGGTAGCAGTGAAATTTCATTTGTTAAATAGTCTATTGTGTCTGTGAAGAAGATTGCAAATGTGTTAGCTTTCAGGTTGGTGTGTGGCACAACTTCAGCAGGACGAAGAACAAAGTTGAAGGTGTCGTACATGCGCTTGGGATTATGACAGTGAACATGTATAAGGTTACTGTAATACTTGCTTAGCTGCAAAGAGTAAACTGAAAATATCCATTCAGTAAAAAATGAAAATGTGTAATGTTATAACAGAAAGTATAATCCGTACCTAAAGCAAGCTAAAACATTTTTATTCACAAGTCACTAAACATAACTGGAATAAATGGGAAAAAAAAATGAAATATGCATAAAACGTACAGTGAAAAATACAGCTACTTTACATAATATGTGGGAGTAGACAAACACACAAATTTTTGTTTAAGAATGATGCATTATATTGAAAGCTTCACCCACATAACATTAAAAAAGAGCCAAGTACATGTAATTCTAAGAATCCTTGTTCAAAAAACAGATTCCAAGAAAAGACAATGAAACAAAGATTGCATGGTAATGAATGCAATTAAAACATCGTCAGTGTATTGCCCAAGAAGAAAGGACTAACAATATAATTGTACAAAGAACAAAAAATGCCATTTAGTACCAGCAGACCTTGGCTATTGTGCATGTCAAAGGAGGTACAATTAGCAAAAAATGAAGCCTATGCAGGTATGAAGCTTTATGGATTGAAAAGTAACAATTTGCAGCATTTATAGGAAAGAGATTGCTATCTCTTATAAAGTGCTATTTACAAATAATTGATTCTGCTGTATCTGATCTTAAAGACAGGCTTTACGATAACAGATTTCAACCAAAAGAAAAAGGTTAAAATATTTATTTACAGAACATAATTGTTTGAGTTCTTTATAACTTTACAAGTGAAAAATGCCAGTTCATTCATAGGCAGGGCTGATAGATGGCAAGTGCCATCTACAGGCAGGACTGACTAACGGTATGTTTCAGCATGAAATGATTATGTAAAAACACAGCAATAATATAAACAAGAAAACAATGTCCTTTTTATTGTTCTATTGTCAAATCTTCTGGAGATCGTCATCTGCCAGATCATGTGGAAAAATAATGACGTTTTTGGGAAGCAATGAAAGTATATGAAGGTCATTTTCAGTGCTTGATACATTACTTTATAAGTGCTTGATTCATTACATTTCTTGCACGTTTCTATTTGTTTGGTAATTAGGATGAATACTGAATGTGTGTTATAAAACTGCTGTGTATAATAAGATTTTCTTGCACTTTAACATTTTTATCGTCTGTGAGAGTTAACAAATGGGGATCTGGATCGTGAGACAAAGTTGCCCTGCTAACCTGAGCATGATGTAAAACCATCAAACACTCCAGGTAGGTCTGAAACTCTGCTCAGGAGCCTCCAAATAAGAAATACATCTAACATTATAGTAACCTTATACTATAACACTTGACAGAAAGTAACTTAGAAAAATACAGTTATATATGGTAACTATAAAGTTCAAAACTATTGCAAAGTTTTATGCACTCAGTTCCTCAGTATTCAAAATCAGATTCCAAAAACAGAGAAAATCTTTCAAAAAATGTACAGACCTAATTGACATTTTTAGATCTTCCCACCACCTGACTTTAGATTGTTAATATGTCTATTTCCCTCTTTGAATAGTACAGAGAACACAATCCATTTTCTACTCTCAGGGGCTTACTGACTATTAAGGAAAAGGGCACTGCCCAAGAATGAGCACCATGAGGGTCCTCCTACAACTTTTTCAGTCCTGCCCCATACTGGCAATGAGCTCCTGCATGTGAATGTCAGGCGGAGGGCCCCTTGCATGCCAGAATCCCACGATGAGGGGCCTCATGATCTCTTATTGCTCCAGGGCCTCTATGGAAGCTCCTCCAACTGTAAGTAAGAAATCCGCAGAATATTGATTCCTGAGTTTATCAGATCTGCGCATGGAGTTTTTTTTCTGCTGTTTATTACATGCTTGTGCATGAGAGATTCCCAATAAGGTGGGAGGGTCACCTAAGAAATAAGAAAGCAAATAACCCGCAGGCGTGGACCGACTCAGAGCCAGTGCAGGGGCTCGTTATTTGTGAGTGGAAAATCACTAGAAATTTGTCTCTGTTAATATCTTGTAAAATTATACTTCACCATGATTGTGTTGCATTGTATTTTCCATGTTTGCTGGAGTCTCGTTAAAAATTTGCGGAATTATTGGGAGATGCAAGGACCCCATAAAGCATTGTTTTGCGGCGTATCAGGTCATACTTGAAAACGAGAGAAATCTCAATGTATTCTTCCTGGTAAAATACTTTATAAATAAATAAATAAATAAATAAATAATTCTATATTCTGCAGATTCATAATTTATCATTATTATATGTATACGTCATGCCCTGCCAGAATGTTAAGACAAAAAAATGTGAATTTCCAATCATCTAAGGCTAGGGTCAGAAGAACGCAGTGTGAACGCTCGTGCAGCCACACTTTATCACAGCCGTAGTAGCAGCAAATGACGGGCAATGTACGAAGTACGGCTGCACGAAAGTGCGTCCGCGCAACGCAAGCATCAAACACATTTTTTTCGAGAACATGATACCGCTAGTACTGACGTCACGTACAGAGTGCGCTGCGTCTGCTAGTGGCGTGTGTGCGTGATTAGGAGACGTCAGATGCTGCTAATGTCCGGCCAACATAACGTCCATACGCAAAAAGTGTTTTATTGATGATCCGTACAAAATCACGGACGAAAATGCGCATCGTATGACCGCTATCGCATATTCTGTGAAAAAATACGTCCATTCGTTCGAACGCACTTTTTCACAGACGACGCGAAAAATGCGTTCGTCTGACCCTAGCCTAAAGCTTGTAAAATATTTTTTTTCCCATTCTATCATATGAGCCTTCGCGGTTATATATTCTATGGGGTACGCTTGTTAAAAAATTTAGAACTGGGAATCCATTACTTAAATTTTCTGAGAAATAATGTGATTTTAGCTAAAACTGAAAAAAAGGAAAGTCATTTTTTGCTTGTATTTTGCTGCATTCTGTTTTATGAATAACCTGGCACATCAGGGGTTAAAGTGCTGAACCACAACTTGAATAGCTGAGGTGTGAGACAGGAGCAAGCATGGGTATCCTGGATACAAGTTACCCACCCCTTCAGTAAAACATGTGACTTGGAGGGGGACATTCATATTATGTCCTCCTGTAACGGAGTGGACCTTGTCACGTGAACACCACAGCGGGGTATGTGTTTCTCAAGCGGTCTTTATTCCATACAGCATAGGTGGTTACAAGTAGACATGTGCATTCGTTTTAGTACTAAAACGATTTAGTCCGAATTTTGGGATAATTTCGTTTTCGTATGACTCAAGAGATACGAAACTGCTCAGTACAAAAAACGTAAGAAACTAAAATAAAATGCACTACATTTTAGTTTCAATCCTTTTTGTGATATTACATTGATGAATGAAGGAGACCAGCAATGAAGAGCGTAACATCCAAAGTTCTGCACCCTCCACATGCCAATGCAGTAGGATGTTCTATACAGAGAGGGGCATTAATTAATGCAGGAGGATGTTCTATACATTATACAGAGAGGGGTATTATTGCAGGAGGATGTTATATACATTATACAGAGAAAGGTATAAATTGAGGAGGATGTTCTATACAGAGAGGGACATTAATTAATTCAGGAGGATGTTCTATACATTATACAGAGAGGGGTATTAATTAATGCAGGTGGATGTTGTATACATTATACAGAGAGGCGTATTAATTAACCCTTTCACTGCTGAGGACGTGTGGAGAACGTCCTCATTGACTCCTAAGAAAAGATAGGGGTGGAGACCAGGGTTCCTTTGAACTCTGATATCTCCCGACTGGTTTCAGCTAGCAGGGTAATGTTTGATATCATTAGAAGGGCCAGAGCATGGCCTTTCCAAAGATACCAAACATGACCATGTTTAAAGTAAAGAAAAAAATAATAACAATAATAATACAGAAAAGAAAAAGTTTTTTTTAAGACGTGAAATGGCTCAGCAGTGAAGGGGTTAATGCAGGAGGATGTTCTAAACATTATACAGAGAGGAGTCTTTTTTTTAGCCCTTTAAATCCAGTGGCTGTGAGCGCTGAGATTGGCTGCTTGTTATATTATCTCTCAGTACAATGTATCAGGCTCAGCTGTTACAGTAACTGCCTGTAACAGCGCTCAGAGTTTCAGTAAAACAAGGAAATAATATTGTTCTAACCTCTTATATATAAAAATATTATTTACTAGTTTTACTGAAACTCTGAGCGCTGTGATGAGCAGCAGTCAGTTACTGTAGCAGCTTTGCCTGAAACGGGGCAGTATTACAATGTTGGTGCTAACTTAACCAGAGCGGTTGTAAACTGAAAACCTCCATAGGCTATAGTGGCTCTGGGAAGTTTACACCAACTACGTAATCTGGCCCACATTGTGCTGAGAGTGAGAGATACTGTAACAAGCAGCGATCTCAGCCCTCTGAGGAGCCACTACAATAGTAATTGTATCCACTGGTTTTCGGATGAATGAAATTAGTTTTCATACTAAAGAACTGAAAACGAATTTCTTTAGCAACTAAATAAATTGCATTTTAGGAGTAATCCATTAGTTTAAAACGAAATTTTGTGCTGTGCACATGTCTAGTTACAAGTAGGGATGAGCTGTTCGGTTCGGATGGTTCGGAGTTCGAACCGAACTTTGGTTGTTCGAAAGTTTGCGAACTTCGAACATTTTGGGTGTGTTCGGTTCGAGTTCGCAAAAAAAAAGGAAATTTTGAAAAAAGTATAGAAAATGCTTAAAAAAATACTAAAAAAATCTAGAAATAAAGAGACTCTTTACTGCAGAATATTATAAGCAACGGTTTATTAGATATTAAATTAAAAACTAATGTGTACGTGCAAAGATTCTCAACTCTGAATGACCTGTGTTTTTCAAACGTCATAACAGGCGGTTTTAGTCTGGTCTAATCAATTTGATACATTGTAGACTATACTGAGGGGGTGGGGTGGTGTCTGCTTCTGATTGAGATTTGAGAAGTGTTAATTTCCCTCCTAAAACTTCTAATATGCTCTATTTCACCGCTGTGTGCTCAGCTAATTTTTACCGCTTTCGCTCATGATGTTTAAACGCGATTTTGAAGCCACATTTTGTTAAATGACCGACATGTTAGATATCGTCCTTTCCGGCAGACTCCGCAGATTCATAATATATAATTTTTATATGTATACGTCCTGTCCTGGCTGTATATTATGAAAAAAATTCAATAAAAATAGAATTTTTAATCATCTGCAGTGTGTAAAGTGTTGTTTTTTTTAACATTTTAGCACATGATCGTTTGCGGTTATGTTTTCTATGGGGTGCGCTTGTACAAAAATTAGAAATGGGGACTTGTTACATTTTGTGGGGGGAATTACGTGATTTATAGCAAACACATCACATAGAAAAAAATCATTACTGCATCATCGTTCACATTATAATTGCAATGTGAACAATACTGCCGCATTAATAAAAATATCACACAAAAAAAAAAATGTTTTTATTTTCTTTTTTCTTTTTTTTACTTTATATCTGGTCATGTTGGGTATCATTCGAAAGGCCATGCTCGGGTCTTTCGATTGACACCCTCCATGACCCTCTAGATGCCTGGAGATATCGGGGTTCAAATAAACCCCCTATCTCCACCAGGGGATTGGCCTGGGCAATATATATATATACGCATGATGTGAGCTGGCCTGGGCAATATATATATAAACGCATGATGAAAATTTGCAAAGGATAAGGCACGCAAAGTGAAATTTTGATGTGTCTGAAATTGAAGCTTACGTGACAACTTTTATTAATTTTTTTCGTTAATTTAAGTTTGTTCAATACAGTTAATTTAAAATGGTTTAATACAGTTTAATTATATTTATTTTACCTTTACTATTGGTGCTTTTCAAACTTTATTCTTAAGTAAAAAGAAATTTAGCAGTTTCATGTTGTGTCATTTTTTTTTTTTGGGAGGGTGCAAGTAGCTGGTCTTGCCTAGGGTGCAAAATAGTCTAGCACCGGCCCTGACCGCATGGTCCACCCCTGCACTCTTCCACAATACCACAGAGGGGTTACTGTATGATGGCACTTGCTGGCCTGGCACCAAAAGGCACAATATTTGGCTGTACTGTCACTGACGCCTGTATCAGAATCATATCCTCAGAGGGGTGAGACTGTGTGACGGCACTGTTGCCGACGCTAAAGGCCCAATTTTAGGCTAGGGTCAAATGAACGCATTTTTCGCAGCGAAAGTCAAAAAGTGCGTCTGAACGCATTGAGGTGTTTTTTCACGGAAAGCGCTTAAACGGTCATACGATGCGCATTTTTGTGCGTGATTTTTAACGGATCCAAACCAGGAAACTTTGGGAATCTGGACGTTATGTTGGCCGGACATGAGCAGCGTCTGACGTCTCCTAATCACGTACATACGCCGCTATGCGGACGCAGTGCACTCTGTACGTCAGTACTAGCGGTTCAGCGTTCTCTAAACTTTCGTGCGTCCGTACTTCGTATATTGTCCGTCATTGCGTGTCATTTGCTGCTAGTGCGGCCGTGATTAAGTGCGCCTAAACACACGTTAAAAGTGCGCTAGTCTGACCCCAGCCTTAAAGCACCTATTGTTACATTCATCCAAAACCTGCATAAGTTTCACAATAATTTAGCCAAAAATTCACTAAACCTGTTCTGCGTGTCCGACTCCTAAAACGTCTCCTCTTTTCATACAGACTGCCGCCCCAAGCAGTTGTTTTATGGATAGATGAAAGGAAAAGCATTTACCGTCATTTGAAACATAATTTTTTTTTTTTAAGTGTTTCTATACATCCTACAAATCCGCCACTTCACGGGCAGGTTATGGGACCTCCTAGGCACGATATTTGAAGGAATTTTTCGTTTTTATTTTTAACCCTTATTTCATGGAAAACTCTCTGTCCCTTTAAAAACGTTTTTTTTTTTAATTTTTGTCCTTGTTTCCTGTCCCCCAGGGCACTACCCGGACCCCCATACACCTTTTATGGCAAATATCTAGCATATATGCCCTCTTGGAGGGCACTCTAAAAATCGAATTTTAAGCCCCATTGACTGGTATTGAGTTCGAGTTAAGGTTCGGATTCGGATTCGAACATTTGGAAAGTTCGGGTTCGGATCCGAACCGAACTCGGGGGTGTTCGGCTCATCCCTAGTTACAAGCACAGCTGCTTAGTTCAAACAAATAAACAAAAAAACCTCTCTCTGCTATCTAGCAATCAACGTAATGATAACAAATGAATATATCCTCATTCACAGTCCTTTGGAGCTGTGTCTGTCTGAGGGGAGATTCACCAAAATGAACCTCCTGTGCCTGTATCGGCGTGTCACTTTTAGGCTAGGGTCAGACGAACGCAGTGTGAACGCGCGTGCAGCCGCCCTTATTCACGGCCGTAGTAGCAGCAAATGACGGGCAATATACGAAGTCTGGCCGCACAAAAGTGCGGCCGCTCAATGCAAACGGCAAAAAACAAATTTTTTCGAGAACGTGATACCGCTAGTATTGACATACAGAGTGCGCTGCGTCTGCTAGCGGCCGTAGTAGAAGCAAATGACGGCCAATGACGGGCAATGTACGAAGTACGGCCGCACGAAAGTGCGTCCGCGCAACGCAAGCATCAAACAAACTCATTTTTTCGAGAACATGATACCGCTAGTACTGACGTCACGTACAGAGTGCGCTGCGTCTGCTAGTGGCTTTTGTGTGTGCGTGATTAGGAGAAGTCAGACGCTGCTAATGTCCGGCCAACATAACGTCCAGACGCAAAAAGGGTTTTATTGATGATCCGTACAAAATCACAGACGAAAATGCGCATCGTATGACTGCTATTGCGTATTCTGTGAAAAAATACATCCATTCGTTCGAACGCACTTTCACGGACGACTCGAAAAATGCGTTAGTCTGACCCTAGCCTTAAAGTCCCAGCAATCACAACATCAAGCCCTCGTTTGTTTTGCTGGGGTGACCAATCCTGCCAAGTTAACCCTTTCCTCAGGGAACCGTATATACACCCATCACACTTCTTCATATCATTTCCTGGAGGAATCTCTCCCACCCAGTTCTTATATCCCTGCAAATGAATGTTCTCACAAATTAGATCACAGCATACTTGGTAACTCTGCTGTTCAGTGTTTAACTAGGTTCTGTGATAAGACACCTGTGACAGGGAGGGATGCAAAACTGGGGGGGGGGTCATCAGTAGAAAATATGTAGAAAAGCAAGAGAACTTCATACCATTTAATGTATTTTTCATAAGCGTGCTGCAAAAAGGTTGACATTTCAGCTGCAATTTGTAATGTATGATCATATCTTGCAACAAAACATTATTAACTATACATGCTTGAAGATTATTTTCACAAATTACATGTCATTGACATTTCGTCTCTCAGTTTCACTCTTTATCTTGATCAAGATAAAAAACACAAACGGGGAATTAAAATGTCTATATTTTGTGTAATAAATCCTGTTTTTGCGATTTCCTTCACCGACCACTCTACTGCTTTATACTCTGCCTGGCCAAAATAAAGTCACACACTCTAGTATTTGGTTGAACTGCCTTTTTCTTTGATCATGGCGCACATTCTCCGTGGCATTGTTTCAATAAGCTCATGCAATGTCACAGCATTGATTTCCATCCAGAGTTGTATTCATTTGTCGCCAAGATTTTGTATTGATGAGGAGTCGGACGCTGTGTAAAGACGTCTCCAGCACAGCCCAAATATTCTCAATGGGGTTATGATCTGGACTATCTGGTGTTCTATCCATGTGTGAAAATGATGCCGCATGCTCCCTGAACCACTCTTTGAGCATTGTCATCTTGGAATGTGTCCACACAAAAAAAAATCCATTGATTGAAAAACCTGCTCATTCAGTATATTCAGAGTCAGCTGACCTAATATTATGGGTACATAATGCTACTGAACCTAGACCTGACCAAGTAAAGCAAACCCTGATCATAAAAGGTTTTTATGGTAGGTGGTGACTTTCTTTTGGCCAGGCAGTAGTATATATAAATATAATTGTTAAAAAAACAGAGTACTCGACCACACTAAGGGCTCTATTACATTCTTTGTGCAAAAATGTTCGCGCAGCACGTTAATTTGTGCACGAAGCATTAAACGTTAACGCGCGTAAATTAATGCTGGTATTACAATCCGAGTGCATTTTTTCATCCGTCAAAAAATAAAGCGCGTAAAAAAGGCGTGCAAAAACGTGCGCATTAACGCTGCGTGCAGAAATCAGTGTGCGGACTGTTTTTTCACGCGATTCAGCCAATCAAAATTAAGAGCCACAATTATCTCCCGTTAAATTTTTGCGAATGTCAATATCAATCTGAGTATATATGCTGCAGCAATAATAAAAACTCGCACAACCTCTCACTTTTATTGTTTGGGTATGCGTAGAATGTGTAACTATACTTTGCTGTATTTTTTTTTTTGGGCTGGTGTATTTGGTTTCGGACAGGATGTTCCGATTTGCCATTAACACCTGCTTTTAAAAGAAATTAAAATTATGCGCGCAAACGCTGTGCGTTAAAAACTGTGCACAGATTGTAATACCATCTGCGTACCAGCATTCATTCGCGTTTGCGCTCGCAATGTTAAGTATAGGACGCGTGCAGTACAGTAAGCTCGCGTAGCGTTCGTGCAGGTTCACCCGCGATAGCCGTATGCTTGCGTTTATTGTGCTGATGTTGAAATACGACGGTCTGCGCAAAGGGTTTTGTCCCTCGTGTTAATGCGTTTTTGAACATGCGTTAATGTTTGCGCGAAGAATGTAATAGAGCCCTAAGAATCTGAAAATTTAAAACCACCTGACTGAGGTTTTATACAGATGGGGGTTTAGTTAGAAGATGTGATTCCATATTGCATCAATTTGCCACAACATCAATGTACCACATCATAGCAGATTCTATTGTATTCTAATCTACAGTAATTCTTGCTCCTATTAGATTAATTCACTTTTTGGGGACGTCCATCCACATGGAGCTCTCTGCAATATAAGTCCTACAAAGGAGAAGCTGTAAAGCATGTGTTAGGCTGGAGTGCAAACCTGGGACGTGGTCTGGCCTTCCACTACAACACACACAACCAATAGGGCATCCCTCTTGGTTTTGTTTTATCGTTACAATAGTCTAAGCTTTCCAACTATTTGTAAATTCATGAATTGTCATAGGTTAATGAATACAGATTTCCTATTTCTGTAATATCTACTATATCGGGAACATTTCAGATAATATTAATTCAAAATAACATGACTGTCAAAAGTACATAAATGGCATAATTGACTGTTCTGCTGCTGTATGGATAAATTGAACATTTTCAACACTTTTCAAAATTATTATTAGCACAAATATTAGCATTATTGTTATTATCATAAATGTATGAATTGCCAACATATTCTGAGCTACGATACAAAGGTGAGAACACACATGCAGGTTTGACAGCAGAAAAAAAAAGTATGCAGGGAATTAAACCTTGAGGGTTATTCAGAGAGAGGTAAAAACCAAGAGAATGACTGGAGAAGTGAAAATTCAAGGTCAAAATAGTCAAAACAGAAAAATTCTCCCATTTATCTCACTTTCCAAATTGGCTATTTGGTCTAGATTGTTCATTCTCCTGGGAATTCTCCTGGTTTTCACCTCTCTCTGAATAACCCAGCTTGTGTTTTCTTATGAACATAGCCTCAGAATGATGAAACATTGTGGGAAGAAAAACAGTTCTATTTATGAATGGTTCAGATAAACTTTGTCCATTCCATCTCTGGGTGTCATCTAATAATGGTCATTTGGATTGCACCTACTTGTGAACTCAGCATTCACCACAGGGTCCCTGGAGAGCAGGGAAAACCCACCGCAAACCTGCTGCAATCCCGCAGAAACACCCGGAGAAAAATACACGCCAAACACGCCAGAAAAAGCCAATGTGCCGCCGATCACAACGCAGACTAGCTGCCGTAAAAAGCCGACAAGCTCATGAACGGGGGAAAAAAAAGTGTACGCTTGAATGTTTAAAAACTGAAACGCTGTTTGCAAAATAACTGCTTAACCAAAATGCCTGAAATTTACATATAATATCTTATGAATGATAATAAAAAGGTCTGTTACAGAAAAAAGAAAAACCCTTCACAAAAAAAAAAGACGGAAACAAAATTTTGCCAAAAAAATCACGAAAAATGCCTAAAAGACCCTACAAAATCTATAATTAAAGAGACTTTTTACTGCAGATTAAAAAGAATAAACAGTTTACTAGATATTGAATAAAAACAAGAATATTTTTAACATCGAAACCTATGGGATTCGCCTGAATAAACCTGCCGAATGAAACCACTGAACAGCAGGGCATTGGGGCAACTTTTCCCTGCTGTTCGGTGTTCTCTGAATAGACGAAGCATTGCTTCTCTATGGGGGATTTCACTGCATTCGAACACGCACCGTACCTGCTCTCTGAATAGACGAATGGCCCTGAAATGTCCCAGTACGGGGAAATTCCCTGTTCGGTTGACATTTAGGGGGCAGATCGACTGTCTCTGAAGAAGCCCTTTAGTTCCATATGCCATGTTTGCCGTTATAACTACTGGAAATGTTATACATAATGTCTCCAGACGTTAGTGTCGGAAATCACTATTTCACAATTTTCACTCTTTCCAAAAGCTGGGCTTATGGCTCGAGCATAGCGCTTCCCTACTATAAATTAACGTCTTCTCTACTTTGTATAGGAGGCATTAATTTGTATCTGAGGTTAGATGCACAAGCTATTTCACTAGATGCACAAGCACAAGCCGTGTGGGGGCGGTATTTCTTGAAGAAATACCAACGCCTAAAACTAGGTGTTAAGTGATATTGCATTTGCAAAATCGCTTAACACACTAAGAAAAACCTCTTAAAAACTGCCTTACTAACCTTTTGTTCCACTGTGGAGAGGGCATCATGATCTGCCACTTCCTCTCGCCGCGAGCAGCAGAAGATGGAAATAAATAGCTCCCAGTCTCTCTCTCCTACGCTATCCCACGAGTGTGAGCTCATGCAGAGCTTGCACAGAGTTCATGACTGAGATGTGCTGGACTCCATCAAGTCCCATGAACTCCAAGAGCTGATACCAGTAGTGTCACGTAGCCGTGGAATAGGTGCAGTAAAAGGGAGATGGTAAATTAGCACGAGCAGATGTTCTCACTTACCATCTCCTTTTTGAGGCATCCGTGGACCAGGCCCATAGATTTTGATTCATAAAACATTAGCCCAAAATCAAAGAAGATAATGGCAGAAAAATATGTTTTGGTTCAATTTGGTTCATGCCGGCTGGGTGGAGTAGAGGTAACATCACTGCTCTGCGTGGAGATAGCCTGTGGAGACATGGGTTCGATCCCGGCAAAAGCACCTCTCCAGTAAGAGTCCTTGGGCAAGACACCTAACGGTACATACTTGCCACCCAGAACATACTTGAAAACAAGAGAAATCTCAATGTATCCTTCCTGGGAAAAATCCTTTCTCTAAAAAACTATCGCTTACAGGTGATAATCCTGCGCGGTATGCCCTTTATTTTGGTTTGCATCGCTTTGGATGAATTTGGATGAATTATTTGTGCAAAGGTTGCACAATTATAGCTGTGTTATTACCATGCGGTCACAGCAACCAGCAATGGCATCTTGTTAAAAAAACTTAAAGACTCTGGTATTGGTGATCGCACGCTAACCTGGTTTCAATCACAAGTATCTGATCGGTCGCAATATGTGTCCATTTCTGGCAGCTCCTCCCTCCCCCTCCCAGTCACTTGCAGTGTACCCCAAGGCTCAATACTCGGCCCCCTGCTATTTACAATATTCATAAATGATCTGTCTAACATCTGCAAAGCCTCAACTGTACACATGTACGCAGACGACATCGTAATCTATACCAGCAAACCAAATCTCCCACGGCTTGAGGCCGTGTTGCAAGAACAATTCACAGAGGTAGAAAAGTGGATCAAACACAACAAACTTTTCTTAAATACTGGCAAAATGGTAACGATGCTCTTTGGAACAGCACCTAAACTACATAAATTGCAAAATCCCCATCGATGCGTGGGGACAAAATCAAATGGCATGCTGACTACAGTCACTTCTCTCAAATATCTAGGTATGTGGTTAGACCCAAATCTATCCTTTGGCCCCCACATCGAAAAACTTTCATCTAAAATTTACTCCAAACTAGTTGCCCTGTACAGAAACAAATCCTGCCTGAACCCCACAGTAAGAAAGCAAATTGTACAACAAATGCTTATGCCGGCTATTGAATACGGAGATGTATTGTATGCAGCGGCCCCGCAAACACACCTTAAGAAACTTACCACATTGTATAACTCATGCAGCCGCTTTGCACTACAATGTCCCACCATTGTGACATGTTAAAAGAACTAAACTGGCCGTCGCTGGAGTCTAAACGCACCCTACACCTTTCCAACCTGGTGTTTAAGAGCTTTTCTGGGGTTTTTTGCGACGGCACTCTACACGCAGCGGAGCTTGCCCTCTGAGCTCCCGATGGGCAAGAAATCCGCTAAATGGCACAGCCGAACTGAGGGATCCAGCCAGAGAGATATCCGTGACTCCCTGGGCAGCGGCCGCCTCCCTCGTGATGTGCCGCTGACGCCGGTCCTGCCACCGGGATATGAATCCTCGGATGGAGCGGACTCCTTCTGGCACCGGGAAAGCGACGATGATCAGGACCTGCCTCGTCGACCTCAGAGGGCCCCTAAGAAAGTGTCAACAATCTGGAGATCGCAGGTACCCCGGGCCTCTACAGGTCTGTCGGCCCCAGTGTCCCAGGACGCCGACACGGACCCTCTTGCAGAGAATCCATCAGACGACATGCTACCCCCGACTAAGGGGGATATCCGCAGAATGCTGGTGGGTATGCGCACCCGTTGGCACGCGGATGTCACTGAGGTCCGACAGGACATTTCATTAGTGAAGGAGCAGGTGACGGCGATCCAAGAAAAGGCAACGATTGCTGAGACGGAGCAGACACGCCTTAACGCTGTGGTGGATGCTCTCCAGGTGCAGGTGGATGGGCTGTCCCGAACCGTGGAGACGCTGGATGCCAGGCATCGCAGACGGAACATCCGACTGCGAGGAATCCCGGAGAAGATTTTGCCCGCTACTTTGTTGGCCTTCGTTAACCGTCTGGCCGAAATGCTGCTGCAGCTTCCAGCTGGGTCCCCGGAGGTCTTTGGTGGGGCATTTCGAGTACGTAAATCGGCCGCTGCCCCGCAGTCGGCAGCACGTGATGTTATAGCGATTGCCGCGGTGGTTTCTGTGCGCCAGAAATTTATGGCTCTGCCTGCAGACCGCATCGCTGTTGACTTTGAGGGAGCATCCGTGACACTCTTCAATGACTTGCCATTTGGGACTTTGATGGCCCATCGTCAACTACGGGATGTCACAGCTTGTTTGCGGGCTAGAGGGGTGCACTATAGATGGGGATTGGCTGGTACCCTCGTTTTTGTTTTCGATAACGTGCCTCACACAATTACTTCTCTGGATACTGCGTGACCCCTTTTGACATTGCTGGGTCTCTCCCTGGGCTCGAATTCTCAGAAGGGCGAGGTGGCGGCACCCCCCAGGGGTGAGCCGGGTTGATGTGTCGATTTGACTTCTTATAATGCAGTGTGATAGTCCTCTTAGGCCTGCTCGTTATCTGTCATGACACCGACTTGAGAATTGGACTTGGCCAGCAGCTCTTATATTTTTTTCTTATTATCTTTTTCACTGTTCCTGTTTGGTTTTTTGGAGAGAGCCCCTTTTACACCCCCCCCCCGATTACTGTATGCTAATTGCTGACGCAAACTATGCCGTGGCTTCGGGGTGTTTTTGTTTTTTATGTTTGATATTTACGTGATGTTTCTGTGGGTTTTAAGCCCCCTCAGCGGTCTTTATTATATCTCTGTGTGTATTTGTCACGATGGGTGCTGGAGGAGACTGGACCTCGGGATGCGGAGATTGGAATTCGAGGGAGGAGGACAATATAGGGTAGGATGTTCGAGGGTAGAATGGTCGGGTGCGCATGCCAATGGTCAGGATGCCAGAAGGTAGAATGGTCGGGCACAGAAGCCAATGGTCGGGGTGCCAGAAGGTAGAATGGTCGGGTACGGAAGCCAATGGTTGGTAAACAGGTATGCACGTAGAAAGGGGAACTAAAGTACTCAGCTAGAAAACACTCAACTATCTAGCAAAGGACAAGTGCGCAGACTGAGTATTTATAGGGATGTCAGTGCTCTGGGGTTGCCCTCTAGCAACAGGTGTGTCACTTGTGTCTGGGAGGGGTTCGGCATTTGTGTCCATAAAACCAGGTCTTGGCCACGCGCGCGCCTCTCTGACAAGCCGCGAGAGACGCCAGAGGAAGTTGAGACCGCCGAGTCCGCGCGGCAAACTGAGCCTCCCGGCCACCTCCACCCACCGGAGAACGCCGAGGGAAACCACAAGACCCAGGAGGGTCCCTGAAGGGGACCCGATCCCGAGCCAGGACCATGAGAATGCGCCGTGCACCCGCAGCCGCCCGCAATGCAGTCCGGTGAGTGGGACGCCGTGACAGTATTGTTTGATGTCTCTACGCAAGTTTTCTTCTAAAATAAAGAGTTACAAAAAAAAGAGCTTTTCTGGGAAGCTGCCACCCTACCTGAATAGACTTTTTTCCTCCAGCAGTTACCTCATCCTATAACCTCCGATCCAGGACCAGCACCTTACTTGCAATACCACAGTACAAAAAGAAAGTGGCTCGATCCTCATTTTCCTACAGTGCACCACAATTATGGAATAACCTCCCAGACGCCATCAAAACTTCCCCCAGTCTAAAGTCACTCAAGAGCTCCCTATTAACATACCTCAATACGGAATGCAACTGTATACATGTAACATAGTGACTATATTTCCTACATATTTATATTCTGTGTTAATCTGCATATTTGTGTTGTTTTTTTAATATCTTGCATTTTATTACTTTGTATTTCTGGAACAACGGTAAAAATTCAATGCTCTTCAACCCAAGACATACTTGAAATGAGAGAAATCTCAATGTATCCTTCCTGGTAAAATACTTTATAAATATTTAAACATTGTATGTGTATGTAGCCTTTCTATATCCAGAGTAAAGAATGACTTTCAAGTGGTTTTGGTATATTTTGATTCATGCTGAGGAACTCATGTTATGTAACATTTCATTCATACCCACATTCTTGCACTGCATCATTCTATATCTGTGCTATATTGTGTGTATTTACCCCTTTATAGAGAGGTTCTGGGATATCATTAGTGATGGGCCGAAAACCCCTGTGTTCGGTTCGTGTTCGAACATAAGAACAGCCCAAATGTTCTAATACGAACTCGAACTCGAACACAATGCAACCCAATGGGGGTCGAACCTGAAAAATGTGTTCACAGTTCTCTTAAATGTACCGGCAGCTGTCGGTACATTTAGGAGACCTGTGGCTGCAGTCCCCCGGCCCCCATACCTCAGCTGTCCTGCTACTGTCCCGGCCTCCTGTTCCTCCGGTCCGTCTGCTCCTCCGTCCAGTCGGTTGCGGTTCTTCTGCCCCACGCCTCGTCTTCATGCTGAGCCCTGATTGGGCAAAGTCCTGAGTCTGACCTGGATTTTGCCCAATCAGGGCAACATATGTAACATAATGACTATTTCCTACATATTTTTTTTTTTTTTGTCTGTATATTTGTGTTGTTTTTTTTTAATATCTTGCATTGTATTACTTTGTATTTCTGTAACAACTGTAGCATTTTAATGTTCTTGAACCCAGGACGTACTTGAAAACGAGAGAAATCTCAATGTATGCTTCCTGGTAAAATCCTTTATAAATAAACAAATAAATAAATATGGCCATTGACCATGCAGTCACAGTAAGTAACCAAGATGGCCGCTGACTATGCGGTCACAGTGAGAGCTCCAAGCTGGCCGCTAACCATGCGGTCTCAGTGAGTAAGTAACAAAAGCACAATTGAACAGAACCCAAAATGCACTTAATAGCATCCAAACAAAGCAATTTCTGGTATTCTGGCAAAGTTCTAACTGATCACTCAGAAGCTATACAACACAATTTAGTTGCTAAGCCTCTGCAGCAACGATATTTACTTATTAACTGGTAAATATACATCACTCCATCTACACCATTTGTAATTTTAAAAGGTATATCAGCCAATACCATAGGACATATTATAGCGAGTAAAGAGACACACACAGATGGATGACTATAATGAATTTACTTTAGTAAAAGTGAAAAGGTAGCAATAAAAGCATCAATGTTATAATCACCTGGTCCAGAGCTTAATACACTCTCCCCAAAAAGATTATCATAATACACAATGTAATAACCTCTTGGTCCAGAGCATACACTATTATACTATTAATATTAAACTATAATTAATGACTCTCCCCAGAGATTAACATAAGAAATGAAACATTAGCAGGCATCTACTGGCCATAGGGACTACAGGGAGATTCCCGGTGGGCCGATGGCTCAGTTGGCCAGTGTGAATGCTCATTCACCGTGCGGCTCGCGCTTGTCTTAATGGGTGAGATGAGAACTTCCTCACCATCTGTAAGACAGACGCAGTCTGCCACAGTCTCATATTGGGGCCACTGTGCCGGTGAGACCCACTGCGCATCCGCCTCCCCTTAAGACATGGTTTGCGATCAACCTCAGTGCCACTGTGATGCTTTTTCCCAATCACTGTGCAACAACGCCAGTATCTGTACAGCGATTAGTTGAGCGTCCCGGTTGGTTTATATACTATTTTTGTGCGCGGTTGCATAAAGTGGGCCGATCTGGATGAAGTCCAGGACTGAACTTTTGTCCCAGTCCAGCCCTGAACATTAGTTAACATAAAAAACGTTAAACCAAATCCTGGATCCTAAAAGAAAGACATGCCAAGGTAATATCAACTCTCGCCTTCAGGACTTCTCCAGAGCTGCCCCTTTTTATGAAACTCCCTCCCCCACAACATTAGACTCTCCCCATCTCTCCAGTCTTTCAAGCAGTCTCTGAAAACACATTACTTAAGAGAAACTCTTTCGGCTCACTCCATGATCTCCCCACTGTGACTTGAGAGATCCTAGACAAAAAAAAATACTTTCTTGATGGTATTGTTTCACAAAAAACATACACTACAAACAATTTAGCCAACAGAATGATAATTACTTTAAAGATGCTGAGGCAAAAAATCAATGTGCTTTGAGATAAAACAGTGATAGAAATTTTAAATACTTATGACAAAACGAAAATAGAAAAGTTAGAGAAACAAATCACTATAAACAAAATAATGGTTATAAATAGACATACATTTACTCTTATGAAGGATTACATTGATTCCCAATATGAGTAAACGTCCACAGAAAATCACTTTTCACTGGAGAAAAATAATTCTTATAAAGATTTTGCATACACCTACATTTTTTGGATTGTTTACATTGTAAGAAAGATAAGACAGTTGATTCACAAATGAACGATATAAATCTTTTTCGACAAGAAGCAATCTCAAAATTAGGCTCTGTTGTCAATGATACTTACGGCAAATTGATTTCTGCCACTGGTTCAATTCAATATTCAAAAAAAGACAAGAAAAATATAAGCCCTAGAGGAACTCGAGATGAGAGAAACAATAGCATATCTAGAATAAAGAGACTAACGATGATAGTATTGTTATTCTTTCCAAACTAAAGCAAAGGTATTAAGCAGATATCTAAGTTTCGCACCTTATCATCTTCCAAATAATTATGATTTCTTAATAGACATAAAGATTTGTAATGAAATTACCAATCAAATAATATTTTCTTTAAAAAAAAAGGATTCATAACAATGTCTACCCCTTAAGGACAACTCACGTACATAGTACGTCCTGGGGAAAATTCCCCTTAAGGACCAAGGACGTATTATGTACATCAGGTCCTTTAACCCCCCTCCCTCCATATACTCACCTCTTTGGTCGGGGTCCCATGTCGGTCTGGCTTCCTTGAAGCTGGCACGACGGTTATATGGGCCCCAGCCTTCGAGACAATGGACAATGTCAATGCCAGTTTCAGGCACCCACCCAGCACTAGGGATGAGCCGAACACCACCCGAGTTCGGTTCGAGCCCGAACCCGAACTTCCCATTTGTTCGGGACCGAACCCGAACCCGAACCCCCATGCAAGTCAATGGGGCTGAAAATTCGTTTTTTTGGAGTGCCCTCCAAGAGGGCATATATGCTACATATTTGGCATAAAAGGTGTATGGGGGTCCGGGTAGTGCCCTGGGGGACAGGAAACAAGGACAAAAAGATTTTAAAAAAAACGTTTTTAAAGGGACAGTGAGTTTTCCATGAAATAAGGGTTAAAAATAAAAACGAAAAATTCCTTCAAATATCGTGCCTAGGAGGTCCCCATAACCTGCCCGTGAAGTGGCGGATTTCTAGGATGTATAGAAACACTTAAAAACAAATAAATGACGTTTCATATGACGGTAAATGCTTTTCCTTTAATCTATCCATAAACAACTGCTTGGGGCGGCAGCCTGTATGAAAAGACATTTTAGGACGCGCAGAAAAAGATTAGTGTTTTTTTGGGCTAAATTATTGTGAAACTTATGCAGGCTTTGGATGAAAGTAACAATAGGTGCTTTAAAATTGGGCTTTTAGCGTCGGCAACAGTGCCGTCACACCGTAACCCCTCTGAGGATATGAATCTGATACAGGCGTCAATGGCAGTGCACCCAGATATTGTGCCTTTAGTGCCAGGCATGCAAGTACTATAATACAGTAACCCCTCTGTGGTATTGTGGAAGAGTGCAGGGGTGGACCATGCGGTCCTATATTGAAAAGTGTTTTTTTTTATCTGTTAATGGGCGTCAGTGCACCCAGATATTGTGCCTTTAATGGCAGGCCATCACGTATCATCATACAGTAACCCCTCTGTGGTATTGTGGAAGAGTGCAGGGGTGGACCATGTGGTCCTTTATTGAAAAGTTTTTGATCTGGTAATGGGCGTCAGTGCACCCAGATATTGTGCCTTTGGTGCCAGGCCAGCAAGTATCATCATACAGTAACCCCTCTGTAGTATTGTGGAAGAGTGCAGGGGTGGACCATGTGGTCCTATATTGAAAAGTTTTTTATCTGTTAATGGGCGTCAGTGCACCCAGATATTGTGCCTTTAATGCCAGGCCAGCAAGTATCATCATACAGTAACCCCTCTGTGTTATTGTGGAAGAGTGCAGGGGTGAACCTTGCGGTCCTATATTAAAAAGATATGCATCTGGTTAAGGCGTCAGTGCACCCAGATATTCTGCCTTTGGTGCAAGACTGCCAGGGCAGCAAGTATCATCATACAGTAACCCCTCTGTGGTATGGTGGAAGAGTGCAGGGGTGGACCATGTGGTCCTATATTGAAAAGATATGCATCTGGTTAAGGCGTCCGTGCACCCAGATATTGTGCCTTTGGTGCCAGGCCAGCAAGTATCATCATACAGTAACCCCTCTGTGGTGTTGTGGAAGAGTGCAGGGGTGGACCATGTAGTCCTATATTGAAAAGAGTTTTTATTTATCTGTTAATGGGCGTCAGTGCACGCAGATATTGTGCCTTTAATGCCAGGCCATCAAGTAGCATCATACAGTAACCCCTCTGTGGTATTGTGGAAGAGTGCAGGGGTGGACCATTTGGTCCTATATTGAAAAGATATGCATCTGGTTAAGGCATCAGTGCACCCAGATATTCTGTCTTTGGTGCAAGACTGCCAGGGCAGCAAGTATCATCAAACAGTAACCCCTCTGTGGTATTGTGGAAGAGTGCAGGGGTGGACCATGTGGTCCTATATTGAAAAGTTTTTGATCTGGTAATGGGCGTCAGTGCACCCAGATATTGTGCCTTTAATGCCAGGCCATCAAGTATCATCATACAGTAACCCCTGTGTGGTATTGTGGAAGAGTGCAGGGGTGGACCATGTGGTCCTATATTGAAAATATATGCATCTGGTTAAGGCGTCAGTGCACCCAGATATTGTGCCTTTGGTGCCAGGCCAGCAAGTATAATCATATAGTAACCCCTCTGTGGTATTGTGGAAGAGTGCAGGGGTGGACCATCTGGTCCTATATTGAAAAGTTTTTGATCTGGTAATGGGCGTCAGTGCACCCAGATATTGTGCCTTTAATGCCAGGCCATCAAGTATCATCATACAGTAACCCCTCTGTGGTATTGTGGAAGAGTGCAGGGGTGGACCATCTGGTCCTATATTGAAAAGTTGTTTTTTTTTAATGGGCCTCAGTGCAGCCAGATATTGTGCTCATTAGGGAGCCCATGCAGCGTAGGTTGGAGGTGGCATTAGCTGCCGAGTCTTCCTGGTCAATGAAGATGACCGTATCGTGCACTTCCTCCTCCCAGCCACGCACAAGCCCTTCTGTTTCTGGGCACACAAAACCCTGCCTTGAGGAATCCCCACCTTCAATGCCCCCACTACTTAAATAGTCCTCCCCCTCCTCATCCTCCTCCTGTCTGATCTGAGTAGGACCCGCTGGAATGCTGTCTGCGGAAAGACTGGGGCCTTGAGAGCTAGGGAAGGCCTCCTCTTTCTCCCGCTGCTTTGCCTCTAGAGCCACATCTATAATTCCCCGCAGAGTGTGCTCCAGCAGGAACACTAAAGGAATTGTGTCACTGATGCATGCACTGTCCCTGCTCACCATCCTCATTGCCTCCTCAAATGGTGACAGTACAGTGCATGCATCCTTGATCATCAGCCACTGCAGGGGGGAAAAAAAACAAGTTGACCTGAACCTGTCCTTGTGCCATACTCACACAGGTACTCGTTGATGGCCCTCTGCTGCTTGTGCAGACGCTGCAGCATTGCTAATGTCGAATTCCACCTGGTGGGCATGTCACAGATCAGACGGTTTGTGGGAAGGTGGAATTCTCTTTGAATTTCTGCCAGGTGAACGCTTGCTGGGAATGACCGTCTGAAGTGGCTGCAGACTTTTCTGGCCTGCATGAGAAGCTCTGGCAGCCCTGGGTACTTGGTTAGGAAACGCTGTACCACTAGATTTAGGACGTGTGCCTGCATGGTACATGCGTCAATTTACCCTTGCGTAGGGCGGAGAGAAGGTTGCTGCCATTATCGCAGACGATCATTCCCAGCTCAAGCTGGCGTGGTGTTAACCATCTCTGCACCTGCCCCTGCAGAGCTGACAAAATTTCTGACCCGGTGTGGCTCCTGTCCCCTAAACAGACCAGCTCAAGCACAGTATGGCATCTTTTTGCTTGAGCCATTGCGTAGACCCTGTCAGGCGAGGGTTTAACTACCACTTCGCCAGAGACAGAGAAGGAGGAGGAGGAAGAGGTGGTGGTGGAGCAGACAGACCTCATACAAGCAGCTTTCTGGAGGCGTGGTGGATGAACAAGTTCCAGCACAGAGCCCCGTCTTGGATCCCTCCCAGCTGCAATCAGAGTTACTCAGTATGCCATGAAGGAAATGTAACGACCCTGTCCATGCTTGCTGGACCACATGTCTAAAGTGACATGCACCTTGCTGCTGACTGCCTTTCCCAATGACTGGATAACATTGTCTTCCACGTGCTGGTATAGTGCTGGAATGGCCTTGCGTGAAAAGTAATGGCGTTTTGGAACCTGCCACTGTGGTATTGTGGAAGAGTGCAGGGGTGGACCATGTGGTCCTATATTGAAAAGAGTTTTTATTTATCTGTTAATGGGCGTCAGTGCACCCAGATATTGTGCCTTTAATGCCAGGCCAGCAAGTATCATCATACAGTAACCCCTCTGTGTTATTGTGGAAGAGTGCAGGGGTGAACCTTCCGGTCCTATATTAAAAAGATATGCATTTGGTTAAGGCGTCAGTGCAGCCAGATATTCTGCCTTTGGCGCAAGACTGCCAGGGCAGAAAGTATCATCATACAGTAACCCCTCTGTGGTATGGTGGAAGAGTGCAGGGGTGGACCATGTGGTCCTATATTGAAAAGTTTTTGATCTGGTAATGGGCGTCAGTGCACCCAGATATTGTGCCTTTAATGCCAGGCCATCAAGTATCATCATACAGTAACCCCCCTGTGGTATTGTGGAAGAGTGCAGGGGTGGACCATGTGGTCCTATATTGAAAAGATATGTATCTGGTTAAGGCGTCAGTGCATCCAGATATTGTGCCTTTGGTGCCAGGCCAGCAAGTATCATCATACAGTAACCCCTCTGTGGTATTGTGGAAGAGTGCAGGGGTGGACCATGTGGTCCTATATTGAAAAGAGTTTTTATTTATCTGTTAATGGGCGTCCGTGCACCCAGATATTGTGCCTTTAATGCCAGGCCATCAAGTATCATCATACAATAACCCCTCTATGGTATTGTGGAAGAGTGCAGGGGTGGACCATGTGGTCCTATATTGAAAAGATATGCATCTGGTTAAGGCGTCAGTGCACCCAGATATTGTGCCTTTGTTGCCAGGCCAGCAAGTATCATCATACAGTAACCCCTCTGTGGTGTTGTGGAAGAGTGCAGGGGTGGACCATGTGGTCCTATTGCGAGTAATTTTGCTAAGCTGGCATTTAGACTCTGTGCTTGGGATGGTTGGGACTATATTTTTTCTTTCGCTGCAGCAGCTGAGGCAACATAATCTGACTGCGTAAATCTTCAGCTACTGGGATGATGTCACATTGTGAGGAAGGACCTGCTGTTACATCCATTACTGTAGCATCATCCCTGTCGGTGGAGGTTGTAGGCAATTGCATGGCATTACATACAGTGTGGGTAGAGACAGATGAGGAGGAGGAGGACCTATGCAAAGTTTTGCCCCAACGGGATGTGTGGCACTTGTTCATATGTCGCCTCAAGCACGTGGTACCCAAGTGTCCGGTGTTTATCCCACGCTTCAGCCTCCTCTGACATAGATTACAAATAGCAACGCTGGGGTCTGCTGCACAGTTCTTAAAGAACTCCCAGACAGCAGATTTCCTGCATGTGTTCTTTGAGACAACTGTGCTCTGCACCGGAGCAGCTCTGACATGTGATGCCTTGGACTGGCTAGTGCTACGGTTGGTCACAGAGGATGTTGTGCCTCGTGTTTGCTGTGCCTCCTCCTCCCCCTCCTCCTCACTTGATTCCTCAGTTCGATCTGGCACCCAGATGGAGTCAGTGACCTCATCATCATCAATGTCATCTTCACCCCCTATCTCCTCGTCACTGGAGCCAACTTGGCAGTATGCTGCAGCTGCTGGGGCAACATGAGTGCCAGTTATTTGTGTGTCATCACTGGCACCCCCTTCCTCTAGGTTGATTATACTCCCTTGCTCAACCTCAGAGATTGAATCAGAGCACTGTACTTGCTGCGCATCCTCAAGCAGCATGTCACTCTCATTGTAGTCAAACAATTCAGCTGACTCCTCCGTGTGTGATAGCGAGGCTACGGCAGGAGTAGCTGTGGACATGGAGGCTGCATTAGATGCTTTGGCAGCTGAGGTGGACTGTAAAGCACTAGAAGCCTGGCTGGCAGAGGACTCGGAGGATGAGGATGGCCTGGTTAGCCAATCCACAAAGTCCTCTGTATGTTGCTGCTGCTTAAGACGGCCAGCACCAGTTAGAAAGGACAAGCGTGCCCCTGCAGAGGATGCACCACGTCCACCACAACCAGAGACACAGCCTCCCGACACAGGGGCTGCTTGCTCTCTTATCTGTGGCTGGGAGCGTCTGCCTGTCCTTTTTGTTTTTTCAGACATGGTGAGTGATATATAGATTAATATATACAGAACTCTGATTCAACTCTGGTATGAAGATTTAAATAACTCTGGTATAACTCAGTGAGACACACTGACAGCTGGCAGCCAGTGACAAGAGACAGATCACCTTAATTCACAAATGTTTTAAATAAATTAGTGAGCCCCAAAATACAGCGTGGTACTGTATGTATGATGAGACACAGATCACCTTAATTCCCAAGTGTTTTAAAGGAATTAGTGAGCCCCAAAATACAGCGTGGTACTTTTTGTATGACGAGACACAGATCACCTTAATTCCCAAGTGTTTTAAAGAAATTAGTGAGCCCCAAAAAAAATTGCTGGCTGTGTGACGACGAGACACAGAAGATCACCTTAATTCCCAAGTGTTTTAAAGAAATTAGTGAGCCCCAAAAAGATTTGCTGGCACAGTGACAAGACCCAGAAAATCACCTCAATTCACAAATGTTTTAAATAAAGTTGTAAACCCCAAAAAACTTGCTGGCACAGTGACAAGACACACATCACCTAAATTCAATGATTATTGGTATAAATGAGACCCAAAAAGACTTGCTGGCACCGTGACAAGACCCAGAACATCACCTCAATTCACAAATGTTTTAAATAAAGTTGTAAACCCCAAAAAAACTTGCTGGCACAGTGACAAGACACACATCACCTAAATTCCCTGATATTTGGTCTAAATGAGACCCCCCAGACCCCCCCAGTAGCGTGGCAGACCGGCAGTAACAACACACACAACTATCTTCTTTGAAATTTCCTCTGAAATGCGTGCAGAATCGGCGCGTTGAAACCTTATATAGTGTGCTGTGGGACTTAGCTCTGTGAGCCCATGTTTGGGCAAAATTTGCCCAATCAGGACTCTGAGCGGTGATTGGCATAGTGTTCAACCAGTCTTGCACCAGACCTGTGGTCAGGTGCAAGGCTGTAGCCAATTACTACCTTCAGGCAGTGGGGAAAATGCATTGTGGTCCATTGTGGTCGAACATGTGGTGAACACTCGGAAATGTTCGGGGTTCGCGATCTGCCCGAACAGGCTAAGTTCGGGTCGAACCCCGAACCGTTCGAACCCGAACAGCTCATCCCTACCCAGCACCTGCAGGGGAACCTGAAAGGGGAGGTGGGGAGGTCCTTTGGATCTTTGGACCCCCCTCCCTCCCCAACGGCTGCACTTAGAAAAAAAAGAGGCACCGCTAGAGAGGGCAGAGTCTGCCCTTTCCAGTGGTGCCTCTCTTTTAACCCTTTCTGATGTAAATACCACGCAAAAAACACTTTATTTTCAGTTTTAGACACTTGTCTTTAGGCTTGTGCACTGATTTTTTTTTCGGTTCGATTCGGTTCGATTTTTCGGATGTTTAAACTTTTCGATTCGGCTCGTTTCGACCGATTTCTGTTTCCATTCGGTTCGGCTCGACTCGTTTTTCGTGTACATTTTTTTTCAGAATATCGACCATTTTTCGTATTTTCGTGTCACTCAGCTCGTTTTTTGTATCGACTTTTCGTGATTTCGGAAATTTTAGTTTTTCGGAATTGTACATGTTTTCGGAATATCGACCATTTTTCGTATTCGTGTCACTTTTGCTCGTTTTTTGTATCGACTTTTCGTGATTTCGGAAATTTTTTTTTTTTCGGAACGTCTGTTCTCCTCGTTTCAAAGCAATAAATTTCGATTTGACACATTTCAAGTCCATTCGAAAATTCGAAAATATTTCGTTTCGGCTCGGAAAACTTTTCGGATCTGCCGTTCTCGGATCTAAAAATTTTCGGAAAATCGGCCGCATCCGAAAACACGAATCGGGAAATTTCGTGAAAATTCCGAAATTCCGAAACCCGAAACGCACATCCCTACTTGTCTTAACCCCTAACCATTATTAAAAGATTCTGCTAAATTTTTCTATACCATCTTAACTACAATTCTAACATGCTCTGTAATTTTTGGCAACACATTATTTGATGCGTGCATGATAGAATTGTAGTGAAGATTGCTTGCAAAATTGATTTCCAGTGTTAGTTTTACAGTTAGGATTAACTCTATCCAACAGATTCTGCAGTGTTATTACTTCATTTATAGGCAACAGATATTGCTCTATTTTTGCTTCATTTTTATGCTACATATTCTGCTCCTCCTTTGTTTGTCAAAAGAAGCAGCAGAATCTGTTGCCTAAAATAATGCTTCGATGGAGCTGTCACATCAAGTATTGAAAGAAGGACTTTCCTTCCTCTTAGGCTAGGGTCAGACTAACGCAGTATTAACGTGCGTTTAGCCGCACTTAATCACAGCCGTGCTAGCAGCAAATGATGTCCAATGCTGGGCAGCATATGAAGAACGGCCGCACAAAAGTGGCAAACAAACGCATTTTTTCGAGAACGTCAAACCGCTAGTACTGACGTACAGAGTGCGCTGCGTCCGCTAGCGGCATGTGTGCGTTATTAGTAGACGTCAGATGCTGCTAATGTCCGGCCAACATAACGTCCAGACGCAAAAAGTGTTTTATTGATAACCGTACAAAATCACGGCCGAAAATGCGCATCGTATGACCGCTATCGCGTATTCCATGAAAAATACGTCCATTCGTTCGAACACACTTTTTTACGGACAACGCGAAAAATGCGTTAGTCTGACCCTAGCCTTAGCTGTGTAAGAGGAGGAGGTGTTTAACTCTGTTTAACTTCAGGAATTGCATACAGCTTTGTTAGGGCACATGAACTCCCTTTCTTGCTCTTTTTAATAGCTATCAGCAGCCAGACCTCCTGTCTCTACTCTTCGTTATAAGATTAGGTTCCTACTTGTTTCAGGATATCAGTGTTGCCCATTGACTCATAGTTCATAGTAGGAAAGTCTTGTGTATATATTCTTTCCTTTGTTGCATCACGCACCTGTGCTTGGACCAACAGGATTTTCTTCATTTGAAATCTTTTCTTCATCTCAGCATTCTTGACACAACAGTAGGAAAATCTACAATAAAGGGGCTATTCAGAGAGCACCGAAAAGTCACTGACATTTCGGTGCTCTCCTGTTCGTCGCACTTCGGTGAATTGGATTTGCTGACCTGAAGTGGGGCAAATCGACTGACCGAATGCATCCGAAAACCCACTTACTGTATCTAACAAAAACTCCCAATCGATCTGAAAAAAATCAGATGACCCGTCAAACAGACAACCGACCAGCCACCGGAAAAAGCCCACAAGCCGCTGAACATGGACAATAAAAGAAAAAAAAAATTAAACTATTAAAATGTGTTTAAAAAAAAAGTTCATGAAAATGCCTGGAAGTAATATATAAGGTTCTATGAATAACAATAAAAAGGTCTGTTACAGAATAAAAAAAAATCCGCCATGTGAAATTGCTCGAATTGCCAGCTTTATGAATAGCCAAATAGCCACGAAATTACACGGTTCGGGGAAATTCACTGTGCTATTTCAGGGCCAATTCGGTGCTCTCTGAATGAACCTCTTAAGAAACATTTTCATGGTCTGTATGTATGAGAAATTTAATATAGAAAATAAGTAAATAAATAAAACTTTAATGCTGTGACAGGAGCAGAATCTTTTGACAAGTGGTTAGGTTTAGAAGTAACTTACTTACCTCTAGTCTCCATGGTGCAAAGGGCTCGAGGATCTGTCATCACTTCTCATCTCTTGCTATAGGAAACTGGGAACAAATAGTTCCCACAGTCCTCCCACTGACCCTATGTGTCCACAGTTACGCAAGCTTGTGCAGGGCTTGCACTTCTCTCCATAGAGTCCAACAAAGTCCAAGGAACAATATCAGCAGTGTCAGCAACTGTTCAAATTTACAGTTTCCTATTATTATAAGTGGATACACTAACATAGCCGATTGTTAGTAACAAGGAACCAATAAGAATTAATGGCTTGCACTGACTTAACATTTTAGTGTCTTTCTATTACAAACTGAGATGAAAAAGTGTAAAACTTGCCTTGTACCTCATTGTGCTGGTCCAGAATATCTAAATAATAACTTCATATCAGTTTCCAGTAGATTTGGTCATCACCACTAGGGATGAGCCGAACACTCCCCGAGTTCGGTTCGAGCCCGAACCCGAACTTCCCATTTGTTCGGGACCGAACCCGAACCCCCATGCAAGTCAAGGGGGCTGAAAATTCGTTTTTTAGAGTGCCCTCCAAGAGGGCATATATGCTACATATTTGCCATAAAAGGTGTATGGGGGTCCGGGTAGTGCCCTGGGGGACAGGAAACAAGGACAAAAAGTTTTAAAAAAAACGTTTTTAAAGGGACAGTAAGTTTTCCATGAAATAAGGGTTAAAAATAAAAACGAAAAATTCCTTCAAATATCGTGCCTAGGAGGTCCCCATAACCTGCCCGTGAAGTGGCGGATTTCTAGGATGTATAGAAACACTTAAAAACAAATAAATGACGTTTCATATGACGGTAAATGCTTTTCCTTTAATCTATCCATAAACAACTGCTTGGGGCGGCAGCCTGTATGAAAAGACATTTTAGGACGCGCAGAAAAAAGTTTAGTGTTTTTTTTTGGCTAAATTATTGTGAAACTTATGCAGGCTTTGGATGAAAGTAACAATAGGTGCTTAAAATTGGGCTTTTAGCGTCGGCAACAGTGCCGTCACACCGTAACCCCTCTGAGGATATGAATCTGATACAGGCGTCAATGGCAGTGCACCCAGATATTGTGCCTTTAGTGCCAGGCATGCAAGTACTATCATACAGTAACCCCTCTGTGGTATTGTGGAAGAGTGCAGGGATGGACCATGCGGTCCTATATTAAAAAGATATGAATCTGGGAATGGGCGTCAGTGCACCCAGATATTGTGCCTTTAATGCCAGCCCATCAAGTATCATCATACAGTAACCCCTCTGTGGTATTGTGTAAGAGTGCAGGGGTGGACCATGTGGTCCTATATTGAAAAGTTTTTGATCTGTGGTAATGGGCGTCAGTGCACCCAGATATTGTGCCTTTAAAGCCAGGCCATCAAGTATCATCATACAGTAACCCCTCTGTGGTATTGTGGAAGAGTGCAGGGTTGGACCATGGGGACCAGATATTGTGCCTTTAATGCCAGGCCATCAAGTATCATCATACAGTAACCCCTCTGTGGTATTGTGGAAGAGTGCAGGGGTGGACCATCTGGTCCTATATTGAAAAGTTGTTTTTTTTTTAATGGGCGTCAGTGCAGCCAGATATTGTGCTCATTAGGGAGCCCATGCAGCGTAGGTTGGAGGTGGCATTAGCTGCCGAGTCTTCCTGGTCAATGAAGATGACCGTATCGTGCACTTCCTCCTCCCAGCCACGCACAAGCCCTTCTGTTTCTGGGCACACAAAACCCTGCCTTGAGGAATCCCCACCTTCAATGCCCCCACTACTTAAATAGTCCTCCCCTCCTCATCCTCCTCCTGTCTGATCTGAGTAGGACCCGCTGGAATGCTGTCTGCGGAATGACTGGGGCCTTGAGAGCTAGGGAAGGCCTCCTCTTTCTCCCGCTGCTTTGCCTCTAGAGCCACATCTATAATTCCCCGCAGAGTGTGCTCCAGCAGGAACACTAAAGGAATTGTGTCACTGATGCATGCACTGTCCCTGCTCACCATCCTCATTGCCTCCTCAAATGGTGACAGTACAGTGCATGCATCCTTGATCATCAGCCACTGCAGGGGGGAAAAAAAAACAAGTTGACCTGAACCTGTCCTTGTGCCATACTCACACAGGTACTCGTTGATGGCCCTCTGCTGCTTGTGCAGACGCTGCAGCATTGCTAATGTCGAATTCCACCTGGTGGGCATGTCACAGATCAGACGGTTTGTGGGAAGGTGGAATTCTCTTTGAATTTCTGCCAGGTGAACGCTTGCTGGGAATGACCGTCTGAAGTGGCTGCAGACTTTTCTGGCCTGGATGAGAAGCTCTGGCAGCCCTGGGTACTTGGTTAGGAAACGCTGTACCACTAGATTTAGGACGTGTGCTAGGCATGGTACATGCGTCAACTTACCCTTGCGTAGGGCGGAGAGAAGGTTGCTGCCATTATCGCAGACGATCATTCCCAGCTCAAGCTGGCGTGGTGTTAACCATCTCTGCACCTGCCCCTGCAGAGCTGACAAAATTTCTGACCCGGTGCGGCTCCTGTCCCCTAAACAAACCAGCTCAAGCACAGTATGGCATCTTTTTGCTTGAGCCATTGCATAGACCCTGTCAGGCGAGGGTTTAACTGCCACTTCGCCAGAGACAGAGAAGGAGGAGGAGGAAGAGGTGGTGGTGGAGCAGACAGACCTCATACAAGCAGCTTTCTGGAGGCGTGGTGGATGAACAAGTTCCAGCACAGAGCCCCGTCTTGGATCCCTCCCAGCTGCAATCAGAGTTACTCAGTGTGCCATGAAGGAAATGTAACGACCCTGTCCATGCTTGCTGGACCACATGTCTAAAGTGACATGCACCTTGCTGCTGACTGCCTTTCCCAATGACTGGATAACATTGTCTTCCACGTGCTGGTATAGTGCTGGAATGGCCTTGCGTGAAAAGTAATGGCGTTTTGGAACCTGCCACTGTGGTATTGTGGAAGAGTGCAGGGGTGGACCATGTGGTCCTATATTGAAAAGAGTTTTTATTTATCTGTTAATGGGCGTCAGTGCACCCAGATATTGTGCCTTTAATGCCAGGCCAGCAAGTATCATCATACAGTACCCCTCTGTGTTATTGTGGAAGAGTGCAGGGGTGAACCTTCCGGTCCTATATTAAAAAGATATGCATTTGGTTAAGGCGTCAGTGCAGCCAGATATTCTGCCTTTGGCGCAAGACTGCCAGGGCAGAAAGTATCATCATACATTAACCCCTCTGTGTTATGGTGGAAGAGTGCAGGGGTGGACCATGTGGTCCTATTAAAAGTTTTTGATCTGGTAATGGGCGTCAGTGCACCCAGATATTGTGCCTTTAATGCCAGGCCATCAAGTATCATCATACAGTAACCCCCTGTGGTATTGTGGAAGAGTGCAGGGGTGGACCATGTGGTCCTATATTGAAAAGATATGTATCTGGTTAAGGCGTCAGTGCACGCAGATATTGTGCCTTTGGTGCCAGGCCAGCAAGTATCATCATACAGTAACCCCTCTGTGGTATTGTGGAAGAGTGCAGGGGTGGACCATGTGGTCCTATATTGAAAAGAGTTTTTATTTATCTGTTAATGGGCGTCCGTGCACCCAGATATTGTGCCTTTAATGCCAGGCCATCAAGTATCATCATACAGTAACCCCTCTATGGTATTGTGGAAGAGTGCAGGGGTGGACCATGTGGTCCTATTGCGAGTAATTTTGCTAAGCTGGCATTTAGACGCTGTGCTTGGGGATGGTTGGGACTATATTTTTTCTTTCGCTGCAGCAGCTGAGGCAACGTAATCTGACTGCGTAAATCTTCAGCTACTGGGATGATGTCACATTGTGAGGAAGGACCTGCTGTTACATCCATTACTGTAGCATCATCCCTGTCGGTGGAGGTTGTAGGCAATTGCATGGCATTACATACAGTGTGGGTAGAGACAGATGAGGAGGAGGAGGACCTACGCAAAGTTTTGCCCCAACGGGATGTGTGGCACTTGTTCATATGTCGCCTCAAGCACGTGGTACCCAAGTGTCCGGTGTTTATCCCACGCTTCAGCCTCCTCTGACATAGATTACAAATAGCAACGCTGGGGTCTGCTGCACAGTTCTTAAAGAACTCCCAGACAGCAGATTTCCTGCATGTGTTCTTTGAGACAACCGTGCTCTGCACCGGAGCAGCTCTGACATGTGATGCCTTGGACTGGCTAGTGCTACGGTTGGTCACAGAGGATGTGTGCCTCGTGTTTGCTGTGCCTCCTCCTCCTCCTCCCCCTCCTCCTCACTTGATTCCTCAGGTCGATCTGGCACCCAGGTGGAGTCAGTGACCTCATCATCATCAATGTCATCTTCACCCCCTATCTCCTCGTCACTGGAGCCAACTTGGCAGTATGCTGCAGCTGCTGGGGCAACATGAGTGCCAGTTTTTGTGTGTCATCACTGGCACCCCCTCCTCTAGGTTGATTATACTCCCTTGCTCAACCTCAGAGATTGCATCAGAGCACTGTACTTGCTGCGCATCCTCAAGCAGCATGTCACTCTCATTGTAGTCAAACAATTCAGCTGACTCCTCCGTGTGTGATAGCGAGGCTACGGCAGGAGTAGCTGTGGACATGGAGGCTGCATTAGATGCTTTGGCAGCTGAGGTGGACTGTAAAGCACTAGAAGCCTGGCTGGCAGAGGACTCGGAGGATGAGGATGGCCTGGTTAGCCAATCCACCAAGTCCTCTGTATGTTGCTGCTGCTTAAGACGGCCAGCATCAGTTAGAAAGGACAAGCGTTCCCCTGCAAAGGATGCACCACGTCCACCACGACCAGAGACACAGCCTCCCGACACAGGGGCTGCTTGCCCTCTTATCTGTGGCTGGGAGTGTCTGCCTGTCCTTTCTGTTCTTTCAGACATGGTGAGTGATATATAGATTAATATATACAGAACTCTGATTCAACTCTGGTATAAAGATTTAAATAACTCTGGTATAACTCAGTGAGACACACTGATAGCTGGCAGGCAGTGACAAGAGACAGATCACCTTAATTCACAAATGTTTTAAATAAATTATGGAGCCCCAAAATACAGCGTGGTACTGTATGTATGACGAGACTCAGATCACCTTAATTCCCAAGTGTTTTAAAGAAATTAGTGAGCCCCAAAAAAAATTGCTGGCTGTGTGACGAGACACAGAAGATCACCTTAATTCCCAAGTTTTTTAAAGAAATTAGTGAGCCCCAAAATCCAGCGTGGTACTTTTTGTATGACGAGACACAGATCACCTTAATTCCCAAGTGTTTTAAAGAAATTAGTGATCCCCAAAATACAGCGTGGTACTTTTTGTATGACCAGACACAGATCACCTTAATTCCCAAGTGTTTTAAGGAAATTAGTGAGCCCCAAAATACAGCGTGGTACTGTTTGTATGACGAGACACAGATCACCTTAATTCCCAAGTGTTTTAAAGAAATTAGTGATCCCCAAAATACAGCGTGGTACTTTTTGTATGACCAGACCACAGATCACCTTAACCCAAGTGTTTTAAGGAAATTAGTGAGCCCCAAAAACAGCGTGGTACTGTTTGTATGACGAGACACAGATCACCTTAATTCCAAGTGTTTTAAAGAAATTAGTGAGCCCCAAAATACAGCGTGGTACTGTTTGTATGACGAGACACAGATCACCTTAATTCACAAGTGTTTTAAAGAAATTAATGAGCCCCAGAAAGATTTGCTGGCACAGTGACAAGACCCAGAAAATCACCTCAATACACAAATGTTTTAAATAAAGTTGTAAACCCCAAAAAAACTTGCTGGCACAGTAACAAGACACACATCACCTAAATTCCCTGATAGCGTGGCAGACCGGCAGTAACAACACACACAACTATCTTCTTTGAAATCTCCTCTGAAATGCGTGCAGAATCGGCGCGTTGAAACCTTATATAGTGTGCTGCGGGACTTAGCTCTGTGAGCCCATGATTGGGCAAAATTTGCCCAATCAGGACTCTGAGCAGTGATTGGCATAGTGTTCTACCAGTCTTGCACCAGACCTGTGGTCAGGTGCAAGGCTGTAGCCAATTACGAGCTTCAGGCAGTGGGAAAATGCATTGTGGTCCATTGTGGTCGAACATGTGGCGAACACCCGGAAATGTTCGGGGTTTGCGATCCACCCGAACAGGCTAAGTTCGGGTCGAACCCCGAACCGTCCGAACCCGAACAGCTCATCCCTAATCACCACCTGCCTGAAGAATGACAAGAGACCTTGGAATATATCAGTATTCTCCACTCTTTAATGTTAACAGCTTGACTACAATTTCATCCTAGCTGAAAACTATTTTTGCATCTCAGATTTATGATTCCTCTATCCCCTCTACTATCAAGATTGACTATGCTCAATCTTCCAAGACACCTCCCGTTGCCCTGATATCACATATAGTCGAAGATAATGATGCCAAAGTTTCTAACATTGTTTAACAGCTAGGAATGTTTCCAATGGCATCTACCCAACTGTTCTTGCATGAAGTCAAGAACTGCAGTAACTCTTTTTGGCCAGTAGATGGTGACCACTGCCTGCCGAATAGGATATTACAATAAGGAACACATTGGGAATATTCCTAAATATTTCCTACTGTCTAATTAATTTAAATTGATCATCCCCCAAAAAAACATTGATTAGACAGTGATTGTCTGGAAAATCCCTTGGTCAGAGAAGGGGTTTAGCACATTTACAAATGTGCTTAGAGCAGCCATAACAGTTGAGTTGCAAGAGGAGTTTGAGGCTTGCCTGCAGTAGTAGGGGGGGCAATTAACAAGTGGACTGTTATACTTTATGTTTATGTAAACAGATTGTGTGGGATAGTACCCAACGTCGTATTAAGGGGTGCTAAATTACATAAGAAAAAAAATATATATATTTTGCATAAATCTTCAACATTCCATACGTCCATTTTTCATTTACCATGTAATGCAATCCTGCAAAGTTCAAAATTTGTTTTACATTCTGTATTTACCATTTTATAGTCAGCATGATATAAAACTACCTACCAGTGGTTACAACTTTATACAAGAAGTATTAACAAAAAAATTTGAGTTCACAAAGGTTACTGTAGTCATGGAAACTGAAGCTCTTTATCTAAAACTGCAGAAAACAAAGTAAAACCATCACATAGTACTGTGCTTATATTGCCCTAACTATGACCTTAGCTTTGCTGAAAATTGCCCGATCTCTAGATAAATGAGTTATGATTTTTTAAGATGGTTTAATACCAGTCTTGTAAAGTAGCTTTTAATGTTAAAGTTAGAAGCATGCAACCTTTTTCTTTAACTAGTGTTCTGCAGATTACACAATGTAATTTCTGTAGACATTTCAAGAAATATAGCTATACACAAAAACATTAGAATTGAAATTCCAGAATGATTTCTGAAAGCGCAGTAAGCTTAATGCATGGAACACTCATTTTCGGCTATGTCTAAAGGAACACAATTTGAATTAAAAGGAACAAAACTGAATGCTAAGATGAGCTGTATAGCCTGCAATCATGCCCCAGCTAAGTCTAATCAGAAAAGAATGGAGATATTATTGTAATATGTTATGCTTTTAAACCAATCTGTTGTAGAACAAATAAAAGAAAGGAAATAAATTCTGCACAGTATAGTTACACTGGTTGATCATCAACATTTCTTTAATGAAACTCCTATATGTTGTATTTTCTGATTACTTTGAATTCCAGGCAATCATGCCACATACTATGCAAATGAAAATTGTCCATTCTAATCATGCATGTGTATGCCATAATGAAAGGGTCATTTGATTACACAAAAACAGTATGAGAGCATTTCCAGGGCATCTGTGGTGCATGCAGGTACTGGAACTAGACTTTTAATGAGAAACAATACAGAAACAATTTGCATCTGTTTGTAAACTAAGTATACTTTAACTTACAATATTCAAAGATTCTTTACCACTAATTCTTAAGAACAAAAATCTATTTTCAAAACACAGACCACTCCACTAGTTTTCAATGGAATATTATGATTTAACCAAAGGAATTAAGACATAAATCTCATAATGTATTATTCCCAAGAGCAGCAGGAAGTTAAGTAACAAAAATGACTGAACGGCTGCAAACAATCCAGAATTACAAGTCTTGCAGGGTTCAGTATTCTAGATTATGGGTGCTCAACCTGTATAAAGAAGAAAAAAAGTGCCTCATCAAGGAGGCAGACTGATGTACATGGTATTGCTGCATTTTATATGTTCGGACTCACTATATTTGTGACGAGGAAACAAGGTATAATTAAGGATGGAGCAGAGGCTTCAAAATTGGGTAAGATAATAGGTTACTGGCATGGGAGTGGAAGCTGCCACAAAGTGAAATACGCTGTTCAGGGAACTGGGGGTGTGCAATGGCATAAAGAATAAATAGATGAGAAAACAGGCTTTGTGTAGGGTGGAGGTGGCTTGGTGTGTCTTCAGCTACTGGGGTTGGGGTCCGTGGTGAGCAACTTTTAGACCAGATTAGTAGCTTCCAACTTGACGTTCTGTAATGTGTATATATGTTATGGGTAAAGTCAGAAATGCAGATTATCTTAAAATTACCCGGGTGAAACAGACGTAAAGGTAAAGCTGCAAAACATGAAACATCCAGCCTTTACCCAGGTAATCTTAGGACTAAACAACTGCCCTTGGGTAAAATTTGCAGTTTGGATGAGCTGAAAATTTCACACTTAACTCGCATGATGTGCGGACTATCCAAGCCCCTTTGGTTAAAAATGAATTTTGTTACCAGTCAGATAACAGATTAAATGGCAAATGACCAAAAATAATGTATTAAGGGTATAATTAGGGATGTGCATGGCTGAGGAATTTGTTTTGTTTAGTTTCTTTTCGTTACGTTTTAAATCATTTTGTTTTTGTAATTTCGTAATTTATTTTGTTTTGTTTTCTTTTGGATCGATATGAAATTCCTAATCGATTTGAATTTTCGAATCTATTCGAATTTCTTATATCAATTCGATAGTTGCTATTTTGGATCACTAAATAAATCCCCAATTGATCAAATTTTGCTCTTTAAAGAAAAGATAGTGTTAAATTTTAAGCTGTGTCACAGATTTAGTATTTGACTCAAATTAAACAGTGAAACAAAATTAATTTGTTTCATAAAGTCCTTTACTGACTATTATTTGTATTTTAAGTTAAGATCAATTTGATAGTTGATATTAATTTGATAGTTCATTTCGAATTCGATAGTTGATATCAGTTATTCAAATTTTTCTTTTATGATAATGACACAGTGTAAAACGAAATAAATTTGTTATATACCATTTTGTTTTGAATTCGTATCATATCCATTGATTCGTTATTCGGAAGTACTTCCGAAATACGAATTATCAACTTTTGTTCCAAATTACGAATTTTTCCAAAACGAATGCACATATCTAGGTATAATGAATATGCAGAGTAACAGGATATGCTTCTTATATTAATGCTAAAGAGTTATATGATTTTTATTTTGTGTCATATGTGCATATATATCATTTATAAAACCTTATAACCATTAGGTTATTCTTTATATAATATCTTTAACTTTATAAATTAATTTTGATACAATTGACACGTGGAATAACATGACAGTTATTTTGTGTTGTATGTGACTGTTGATACCATTACCATACAGAGGAACATCACGGTTATTTTCTGACATATATGAGTGTTAAACCATAGAAAACCAAAGTACCCTGAGGCGTTTGGATACTTTGCAGTTTACCCGGATAAGGTCGATGTTTAATTTCACATCAGACTTTATCCAATAATGGCAGGGTAAAGACACCTAACGGTACAGACTCGCCACCCAGGACATACTTGAAAACGAGAGAAATCTCAATGTATACTTCCTGGTAAAATACTTTCTAAAAATAATAATATTTCGGACTTTACCGTAACAGATACATACACTCTATCAGATACTATTACATGCAACCACTAACCAAAATCCATTTGTTATCATCCTACTCTCTTTCCTTCTGCCACACTAAACTGCTTTGCATCTGAAATGGATAAAGTGGCTGCTCTCTTTTCCTCGTCTTGTAGCATAAATTGTCCTCTCAATCCTATTCCTTCACAGTTTATTCCGTCCACCTCTTTCACCCTAGCCTCAATTTTAACACCTCTTTTTGATTTCTCATTATCCATTGGCATATTCCCAACCTAGTTCATGCATGCTGTAATCACTCACATTTTACAAAAACCTCTACCTTGACCATGTCTTTTCATCTTGTCTTCCTTCAACATCTAAACTTCTTGAACAAGTTATCTACAAGTGATTATACTCCTGTCTCTCTGTCCTTGCAAGGTACAGCCCTTTCTTGGTTTAATTCTTACCTCGCTAGCTGCTCATATAGTGCCTATTATTCTGGTACCTGTTTTCCTTCTCTACCAATGCACACAAAACTAACAGGGTTATTCGGAGAGATCCGAAAACTCACCGCACGTTCAGTGACCTTTCGTTCCCCGCACTTGGGCCGATTCGACGATTCCTACAGGGTTATTCAAAAGATCCAAAAGGTAACCGAAAAATGAAATTCAGCGTACGGTTACCTTTCCTGGCCATTCGGCTATTCAGAGAGCAGGCAGTTTGCCAAATCCTGCCGACTTGCCTGCACATATGGTGCCTGTTCGTTGCCTGTTCGAGGGCAGTGAAATCCCCATAGTGAAGCAATGCTTCGTATATTCAGAGAACAAAAACAGCAGAGAAAAGTTGCCGAATTGCCCTACTGTTCGGTGGTTTCATGCGGCAGATTTATTCAGGAGAATCCCATAGGCTTCAATGTTAAACATATTCCCGTTTTAATTCAACATCTAATAAACCGTTTATTATAATATTCTGCAGTAAAAAGTCTATTCATGTATAGATTTTTTAGGATCTTTTAGGCATTTTTCTGGATTTTTTTGCGAAAAGTTTTTTTTAAATCGTCTTTTCTTTTTTCTGTAACAGCCCTTTTTATTATCATTCATTGGATCTTCTATGTAAATTTCAGACATTTTCGTTCAGTAGTTCCTTTGCAAACGGCGTTTCTCTTTTCAAACATTCAAGCGTACTGTATTTTTTTTTATTCACTCCATTCGTCTGTGGTGTCGGCTTTTTCCGGCGGCTGCTCTGCACTGTGATTGGCGGCTGCTTGGGTTTCTCTGGCGTGTTCAGCGTGGTTAATCCAGATGTTTTTGCTGGTTTCGGTGTACGTTCGCTGGGTTTTGCGGTGAGTGTTCGGCGGGTTTGTGGCGACTTTTCCCTGCACTACGACGGCCCTGTGGTACTTGCTGAACACACCGTAGGGTTGCCAAAATGGGATCGCCAAATCACACCGAATTGAAGAGAATGAAAAGTCACTGAACGTGCGGTGACTTTTCGATTCTTTTTGAATAACTCGGCTCGTTCGCTACTGGGCCCCCATAGTGCAGGAAATACTCGCCGCAAACCCACAGAACACTCCCCAAACACTCACCGAATACTCACCGAACACTCACTGAAAACCCGCAGAAACCGCTGCAAAAACCAAGCCGAACCCACCGGAAGAATCCGAGCAGCTGGTGATCAGAGCGCAGAGCAGCTGTTGGAAAAAGGTGTCAGGCAGACAAATGTGGTGAAAAAAGCTAAAAACAGTTCACTTGAAAGTTTGAAAATTGAAACGGTGTTTGTAAAAAAACTCCTGAATGAAAATGTCTGGAATTTACATATAAGATCCAATGAATGATAATAAAAAGGGCTGTTACAGAGAAATAAAAAAACGATTATAAAAAAAAACGGAAAAAGTTTACAAAAGAATCCCAGAAAATGCCTAAAAGATTCTAAAAATTCTAAAAATAAAGAGACTTTTACTACAGAATCAACGGTTTATTAGATATTGGATTAAAATATTGGAATATTTTTAACATTGAAGCCTATGGGATTCGCCTGAATAAATCTGTTGAATGAAACCACCGAACAGCAGGGCAATTCGGCAACTTTTCAATGCTGTTTTGTGTTCTCTGAATAGACGAAGCATTGCTTCTCTATGGGGATTTCACTGCCCTCGATCAGGCACCGAACAGGCACCGTATGTGCAGGCAATTTGCCATCATTTGGCGAACTGCCTGCTCTCTGGATAGCTGAATGGTCAGGAAATCTAGCCGTACACTGAGTTTCAGTGTCCGGTTATATTTGGGGGCCAGATCGGCTCTCTTTGAATAACCCGTAAGTCCTCACGCTCTTGATGTTTTCTATCTGCACCAACAAGTCTATTCAAAGAAAGGTGAAACTCAGGAGAATGATTGGAGAAGTGAAAATTCTAGGTCAAGATAGCCAAACCAGAAAAATTCTCCCATTTATCTCACTTTCCAAGTCGGCTATTTGGTCTAGATTGTCCTTTTCTCCTGCCAATTCTCCTGATTTTCACCTTTCTTTGAATAGACCTGATAGTCTCTTGGAATATTAATTGGTTACTTAGGTATCACAGCCATCTATATACTGATCACACAAAAACATACCTGTTTTCTTCCAACATTGGGCTGGATTCCAACTCAGCTGTTAGCGAGTGGAAGTTGATACGTGGCCCTTCAATGGCAATCCATCCCAACATAATGCTAATGAAAGTTTGTAGTGCAACAGGCTTTAGCTTAACTTATATTTTTATGAGCCCTAAGCCCACATTTTGGCTTATATGTACCAAAATAAATTGTATATGCACTGTATGGAGAAGCTGATTGCCCAACTTAATTCTATTTATCATTATTCATTTGGTTTCACACTGGGAGAGGTGGCAAATGCTAAAAGTGTAGGCTATATTAGACCCTGTAAATATTTTACACAATAGAATGCATAGAATAAAATATTCCGCACTGTGTACTTTAGAAATGAAAAAAACCTTTAAACATTTTTAACATAACTGAAAAGTTTAAATTCCAAGATAACACATGCATAGGATTTCGGAGATATAGTACATGCGACAACTACAAAAGTGAAGCTTACAGCACGCAAAATGAACATATTGATGAATGTACTTCTGTTTAAGTAGCATGACATTTAATTCACAGACTTGGTATATACACAGTAAATGGTGTTAGTCATGATTTTCCAGGAAAATTATTTTTAAAATTAGACATAAGTGTTGTTCAGCATGAAAATAAAAAATAAAAAGAACCTGTGCCTGTAAGAGATATATAGAGAATGTGTTTTTCCTTGGAATGGTCTGCATCACATTTTGGTTTACATGAAAAAGAATTTATCATAATATAAATAAAAGAGAAAAAAAGGTTATGAAAAAAAAGAGCATAAGCGATAAAAAAACAAAACAAACCCATCAATCGTACACAGTTGGATATATAAGAACATCTCCAGTAGGGTTTGGGGTTATTCATTAATTGCCATTGTTTAGCATTGTTGCAACCATGCTGTTTCGACGATCCATAAGTCCCTCTTCGGAAGCACAGTGTACATTCTGGGCCAAATTACAATCTTCGCGCAAACGTTTGTGCCTGCACAAGAAACCATTAACGCGAGGGGTAAAACCCTTTGCGCTGAACGTCGTATTACATTGTCAGTGCAACAAACGCACGTAATCGTCTACAGTGGGTGAACCTGCGCGAGCGTGTTGTGCTGTGCGCGTCCTATACTTAACATTGTGAGCACAAACGCGAATGAACGCTGGTACGGGGACGGTATTACAATCTAAGCGCAGGATTTAACGCATAGCCTTGGCGCGCATAATTTTAGCAACTCCTAAAAGCTGGTGTTAATGGCAAATCTGAACGACCTGGCCGAACCCAAATACACCAGCCCAAAAAAAAAAATGCTGCAAAGTATAGTTACACATTCTACTCATACCAAACCAATAAAATGGAGAAGTTGTGTGTGCATTTATTATTGATGCAGCATATATGCTCAGATTGACTTTAACAGGCGCAAAATCTTAACGTGAGCATCTTAACATTTGCCTATTCAGTGAGCAGACAGTTTGCCAAATTTTTCCGGTGCCTGTTCAAAGGCAGTGAAATCCCCATAGAGAAGTAATGGTTAATCTATTCAGAGAACACTGAACAGCAGTGAAAAGTTGCCGAAGTGCCCTGCTCTCTTCGCTTTTTAATTCAGTGTGCATAGTATAAGTCAGGAGTTAACAACTTTGACCCTCCTGTTGTTTTGGGACTACATTTTCCATGCTCAGTCAACCTAATAACTGGCTAAGCATCATGGAAGATTTATTTCTGGAGGACCAAGGTGTATATGTACAGCAGTGATAATGATGGTGCGGCGAGAAATAGAGTTGTTATTTTGTGTGTGTTTATCTGCATGTGTTTAGGTGTGTGCACTGCTTATAGGGTTATGAAGTCACTTAAAGGATTTTATAGAAAATCTTAAGAACGCAGGTTCCTGACAGTAGTTTTATGGAAAACTGATAGCAAAAGGGTTAAATTCTGTGTAAATTACAAGTAGAAGTAATGGCGAATATGAAAAGGTGATATTTACAGCCCACATTAATATATAATGGATAAAAGCCGAAGCGTGTGATTTATTCAAAGGAGCTATTATTTATGAAGTGAATGTGCAAAAAGATTGGAAATATAAGAAATATATAGAGAGAGGTTTGCTGCCATTTATGGAGTGAGTACTGTGTAATAAATCACCAAATTACACTTTAGAACATGCAGCACAAAAAGATATTTCCATACGGTACAAATTGCAATGCAATTCTTGTGAATACAGAGTGCTCAAGCAGTGCTATGCACCAATACTAAGAAACCAAAAAACACATATACTTAAGAACTCCCTTGGAGATCATCCCATTTTTATGAATCTCAAAATGAAAATAAATAATACAAACAACACATAGTGCAATGTTGCAAACAAAAAAAAATAAAAAAATTTTATAGCTAGAAGTTGGACTGACACTTGACAGAATATTCATGGCTATATTGAATTCATCATGCTAAAACGGGGACGCTAAGGAGAAAAACTTGCACTTGCAGGTTTCTCCTTAGCGACCCCATTTTAGCGTAATATTACGAGGCAGGCGCTAATCCAGCAGCCTGCACCGTAACCCCAGGGCCGGATTAAGACTATCATAGGCCTGGTGCCGAGTATTTTGGTGGGCCTTTTTATAAAAAAAAATGAATTGCTGTAATGTGCCATGTGTATGAGTGTATCCCACAGTAATGTGTATGAGTGTATCCCACAGTAATGTGTATGAGTGTATCCCACAGTAATGTGTATGAGTGTATCACAGAATCCACAGCACTAAAACTCACAAATGTACGGTATGTTGTACTGCAATAAAACACAAGTATTTAATTTATTATTATTTAAGCTCTATAAAAGCATTTAAATTTAAAAACTTTAAATATTATTAAATTGATTACATAATATATTTCAATTTATTTTGATATATTAAAATAAATCTATCTAGTATATACCCAGGGTCTGTCCAGCACAAGAAGCTGTACTATGTGACGGGTTTCCCTGTCAAGGAGTAGACCTTGCTAAGAAGAAGCTAGTTTTTAACACCTGCAGGACCAGGCATCTGAGCAACACATTACAGTGTACCTATGCTGTTCTTTTAACCCATTGGCTCCTGCTGCTGCAATCGTGTTATGATCTGTCAGCATGGTGCAAAGCATACAGGTCCCGGCTGCAGGGGTTAAAAACTAGCTTCTCCCTCACAGCAGGGTTTAGTCCTGGAAAGGGAGACCCCTAACATAGCACAGCTTCTTGTACCCTTTCTCAGGTTTGTGGAAGTGCTTGAATATTCCGTTCAGGGCTCCCTGATGGCCTTCTGGATCCGACCCGTGTTCAGCTCTGTGACGGAGATAAAGACAGAGAAACGAGAGGCTTGAGTGGAGAAAGCAGAAAGAAGGGTGAGAGCTGCATCTGCCTGTATAGCTGCACCTCATCAATCACAGCCAGGGGAGGCTGCAGCAATCCTCCACATCCATCAGCAAAAACACACAAACTGCACAGTATGTAGAAGGCAGCATGTATAAATAAAATAGTGAAAAACAAGGGGGTGTTTGTGAGGGTCCTGAGAACGAGCAACAGCACAATGGCCTGCTCTACGGTGAGTGCCCGCTCAGGTCTCACAAACAAGGTTTTTAGCTTGCTTGTGCCATTACAGGGATGAATTTTCCATATGCAAATCAGCCTGCTCTCAGCCAGAAAGGGTGGCCAGTGCTGATTGCCAAGGACGTCATCCCTGCACGAGAGGTGCAGCAACCCTCGACAATCGTTTCGGCCTTATTGGGCCTCATCAGGAGGGTATAGCTGACACCCCTCTAGGCACATCAAGCAAGGGGTCCACGTCTGGATGACCCTTGTTTCTCACTGTAATTGTAAAGGGTCATCCAGACGTGGACCCCTTGCTTGATGTGCCTAGAGGGGTGTCAGCTATACCCTCCTGACGAGGCCCAATAAGGCCGAAACGATCGTCGGGGGTTGCTGCACCTCTCGTGCAGGGATGACGTCCTTGGCAATCAGCACTGGCCACCCTTTCTGGGTGAGAGCAGGCTGATTTGCATATGGAAAATTCATCCCTGTAATGGCACAATCAAGCTAAAACCTTGTTTGTGAGACCTGAGCGGGCACTCACCGTAGAGCAGGCCATTGTGCTGTTGCTCGTTCTCAGGACCCTCACAAACCCCCCCCCCTTGTTTCTCACTATAAATAAAATAGTGCACAGCAATCTTCTGGCAGGACTCAGTGACCTTAGCCCTCAGATGTTTCGGAAATCGATTGTCACAGCCTCATTGGAAATGTTGTCCTAAAACATCTAGAGGACCAAGGTTCCTGATCCCTGGTCTAGGGTCACCCGCACAGCACATATCATTCACATTCACAACATCGCTTTAAGAGTCCTGCACCAGTTATCACGCAATTCAAAAGGACCTGAAGAAGAGAAAAATGCTCCTATTATAAAGATTAAAAATCTACTCCGCTGAATGGACTGAACCATTTTATAGGAATTTAGAATAAATATTTTTAAACAAATTAAAGACACGAGCTTGTGACCCTCCCTCTAAATGTCACCCCATCGTCACATCAGACCAAAGCAATCACTAAATGTCACCCCATCCTCACATCAGACCAAAGCAATCACTAAATGTCACCCCATCCTCACATCAGACCAAAGCAATCACTAAATGTCATCCCATCCTCACATCAGACCAAAGCAATCACTAAATGTCACCCATCCTCACATCAGACCAAAGCAATCACTAAATGTCACCCCATCTTCACATCAGACCAAAGCAATCACTAAATGTCACCCCATCCTCACATCAGACCAAAGCAATCACTAAATGTCACCCATCCTCACATCAGACCAAAGCAATCACTAAATGTCACCCCATCCTCACATCAGACCAAAGCAATCACTAAATGTCACCCATCCTCACATCAGACCAAAGCAATCACTAAATGTCACCCCATCCTCACATCAGATCAAAGCAATCAATACATGCTATTATACTTATGTGTTCATTGAATGCCTAACGCACAGCAACATGTGAAATAGCTTCAGACAGAGGCGGCACCGCTTATTAAAGTGTCAAGAATCCAGGCTTTGTAGGGGAAACCCATGCATAAAGCCCCCCTCCCCTCCCTCCCCGATGGACACATCTTCCAGCCTGTCTGGCTTCCAGCTTACTTTGCTTGCTGTTGGGAGAGATGGCCACGAGCCTGTGGATCATACCGGGAGAATGCTGTAACTGCGGTGTCCGGCAATATCTCTCCTCCTCCTCCTCCTCACTGGTCGGCCTGAGTAAATCAAATCACCAACCAAAACCCTTTCCAAACTTCCATCGTCCATTCCTTTCCCCAACCAGCAGCCAGCTTGTGCTTGCCTTCCCCTGTAATGTTATGACCTGGGCAACCAGCACGTGGTGAGGGACTAGGCGGGACCACGTGACATGACACGTTGTGTTCTCTTTCCTCCCGCCATAGCTTTGTTCCCGACCTCTGCGAACGGCCACCCGTTTATTAATCTGCCCTGCTGCCAAAGTGCACTCAAAGGTCGCGTGGCCAGGCTGTTTTGTACGGATCCAGCAGCTTCAGTGTGGTGCTGGCTGGCAGCTGTGGGCCTATTTTCAATACGGGGCCTGGAGCGGCCGCTCCACCCGCCCCTACGATAATCCGGCCCTGCGTAACCCAGCGCTAAGCCTCAGGATGCTTGGATGCTTGAGGCAGCGCTAAGCGCCACCGTGAGCATCCCCTCCATGGACTCCGCTGCCTGTCACATGACCTGCAGGATCTCACCTTTGCGAGATTCGGCAGGTCAGCATAGTGATTCGCAGAGGGAGACTGGGGGACTTTTGCTCCCAGCACCAAGAAGAAGCGGATCGAGCTGCCGTTCTCACCGAGGAATGAGAGGTGAGTATTTGATTTTTCGGGGGGATTTTCTGCTGGTGCTGATAGATTCCGCTAGGGTTGTGCACGCGTTTTTTTTTTCATTTCGTTTCGGCACGTTTGGTTTTTCAAAAATTTAATTTCAGATCATTTCGGCCCATTTTCGTTTCGGCCCATTTTCATTTCGGCTCGTTTCATTTCGGCTCGGTGTTTTGTATCGATTTTTTTTTCGTGAAATCGGGGAATTTCGGTCTTTCGGATTGTCTGTTCTCTTCGTTTCAAAGGGTCCACCCTCGGATTTTCGTTTGACTTTAAACGTATGGTATTTCGGATGCTCCAATATTTCAGTCGATGCAGTAATCCTGCCGATTCGTTCCTTCGGGCGTATCGTTTTTTATGAAAGATCCTTTTTTTCTTATGAATAAATGTTAAAACAAATCCCCCGTTTAAGTGTTTATTAAATAGTTCTAAAACCGTTTATTATTTTCAATTGCAGCAAACCGCCATTTCTTTTATTTTTTTATGGATTATTTTTGCATTTTTTCGGGAATTTTTGGGTTAATATTTAGGGTTCTTCCTAACTTATTTTAAATGTATAACGAGGTCTGTTTTTTTTCTTTGCAGAACACATACAGCTGGATTATCTTCTCACAGTCTGTCTGTATGTGTTCTGTTCGGCAATGACTTATGATACAATACATTTTGTCAGTATCAGTACCATAGATAGTAACAAGCCTGCCGTTATCTATGGTGCTGATATGAAGAAATAGATCGATAATATGTGTTTCACCATCGGCGACTGTCCATGATCTGATTTCTTCATATCAGCACCATGGATAAAAACAGGCTTGTTAACATTTTTTTTATGGTGTCACCCTAGGGGGTGGTGTCACCTGGTGCGGCCCGCTTCCCCGCCCCCCCAGGTACGCCCCTGAATGTCACCCTGCAAAGTGAGGCAAGTCCTTGGACGTGGGACCACCATAGAAAGATGTAGTTTTTCTTAGGCAAGACATCAATTACTGCAAATGTTTACCATGACCTTTTGACTGAATACTTGGCACCACAACAACATGACCTTCAACCAACCATCATTTTCCAGCAAGATGGTGCACCACCACATTGGGGACTGCATGTTCGTGGGTTCCTAAATGAAACATTTCCAGACCGGGGGATTGGAAGGGGTGGCCCATGTCCCTGGCCACCTCATTCACAAGATATCACTTCCCTCGACTTCTTTCTATGGGGTTATGTTAAAGATATACAGGGTTATTCAAAGAGAGCCGATCTGACCCTGAAATGTAACCGGACACTGAAATTCAGCGTATGGCTACATTTCCTGGCCATTTGGCTATTTAGAGTGCAGGCAGTTTGCCAAATCTGTTCGGTGCCTGTTCGAGGGCAGTGAAATCCCCCATAGAGAAGCAATGCTTCGTCTATTCAGAGAACACAAAACAGCAGGGAAAAGTTGCCGAAATGCCCTGCTGTTCGTAGTCTCATTCGGCAGGTTTATTCAGGAGAATCCATTAGGCTTCAATGTTAAAAATATTCCATTTTTAAATCAATATCTAATAAACCGTTTATTATAATATTCTGCAGTAAAAAGTCTCTTTATTCATAGATTTTTTTTGTAGGATCTTTCTGGCATTTTTTGGGATTTTTTTGGCAAACTTTTTTTCCAGGTTTTTTATAGTTTTTGTTTTTTCTGTAACAGACTTTTTTTATTATCATCCATTGGATATTATGTGTAAATTTCAGACATTTTCGTTTAGTAGGTTTTTTTGCAAACAGCGTTTAAATTTTCAAACTTTCAAGCGTACAGCTTTTTTTTTCCCCTCGTTCGTCTGCATGTCGGCTTTTTCTGGTGGCTTGCTCTACGCTGTGATCGGCGGCTAGTCGTGTTTGTCTGGCGTGTTCGGCGTGGTTAATCCAGCTGTTTCTGCAGGTTTCGGAGAGCGTTTGGCGGGTTTTACGGCGAGTGTTCAGTGTGTTTGCGACGAGTATTCCCTGCACTATGGGGGGCCCTGCCGTGCATGCTGAATACACCTCAGGGTCGGCGAATTAGGATCGCCGAATTTCCCCGAAGTGCAGGGAACGAAAAGTCACCGAACGTGCGGTGACTTTTCGAATCTGTTTGAATAACCCTATTAGTGTAGCGAACAAAGGTACAGGACATCACTAATTTAAAGCAGAGGATCACTGATGCCATTGCCACCATTGATGAGGGTATGCTACAGCGAGCATGGCAAGAAATCAAGTACCGTCTTGATGTGCTTCATGCAACTAATGGTGCCCATATTGAGGTGTATTAAATGAGGTAAAAAAACTTAACTATATATGTCTCATTTTGTAATAATTTTCACTTATCTGTCTTTTTATTTGCCTTTGTAATAATCTTTTGAAATTGTAAAGAGACTTTATGGACACCCTGTACATTGGGAATATTCCTAATATTTCTTACTATATAATATAAAATTATTTTCCAGAAGAAAAAAAACAACTGGTTTCTGATAGTGAAAAGGGTTAATTCCAGCAGAGCTGGAGAAAATGTAGTAGAGGATGCAGGGGTCCTTTCTGTACACCCACAAGGCCAGGTGGGGTGTCATTAGCCAGAGACGTTTGTCTAAGTTATACAATAGAATATGATTTCAAATTATGTTAAATGCGATGAGCAAAAATGGTCAAAATGAGTTCAGCAAACATGAGTGAATTGGTTCTGTAAGGAAAGGGTTAATTTGAATTTAGATATAGATAATATTAACCGGAATAATGAGACAAACTCATAGGGGAGATATCTAATAGAGGTTGCAATAAGATTTAAAATATTGATATTACACTCAAAAATTCCAGATGGAATCTATATTTGCTCTTATTTTCTTTTTCAACATGTCCACGTTGAATATCTCAACATGAAAAAGTAGCAAGGCCCTCTATAGGTGCTTTTGTGACTACCTGCTGAGAGAGGAAGGATTTCTGCTTTGGATAATTACTTCTGGTTTAAAAAAACCCAAAGGACTTCAAAGAAAGTGTGGTGTTCCCTTATTTTGCTTAATTTAAAAGTTTAATGTTGCTTAATTTCACTTCACTTTGTTAAAGGAAGCTGTTCAAATATCTTTAATGATGCTTAAAAAAAATACTTATTGACATCTAACTATGCAAAGGACTAAATTCTAATGTGAAGGACTTGTGTAACTTGTGTCAGTTTTTTCCATATGTGCATAGAGTTTAACCCTTTCGCTGCTGAGGTGTTTCACGCCTCTGTGCTGAGGTCATTTTTACCTGTTTTGCTCATCATGTTTAAACGTGTTTTGAAGGCTTATTTTAGTATATGACCCAGACATATTATATATTGTTCTTTCCGTCAGACTCGGCAGATTCATAATATGTCATTATTATATGTATACGTCATGTCCTGTCTGTATATTATAACAAAAAATGCAATAAAATATGAATTTTCAATAATTTACAACGTGTAAAGTGTTTTTTTTTCACATTTTAACATGCGAGCAATTGCGGTTATATTTTGTATGGGGTGCGCTTGATAAAAAAATTTAAGATGGGGTCTCGTTACATTTTTTTGGGGGGAAATTACGCGATTTTTAACAAACGCACCGCATACAAAAATCGTTAGTGCAGCATCATTGTTCACATTATAATTGAAATGGGAACAATATTGCTGCATTAACAAACCAAAAAAAAAAAAAAACTTGTTTATTTTTTTTTTTATAATTTTTTTTTAAAATATTTTTTTATTTTTATTTTTAATTTTTCTTTTTTTAAAAAACTTTTTTCACAGTGGTGTTTGGTATCGTTGGAACGGCCATGCTCTGGCTGATCCAACAGTACCAAACATTAACCCCTAGCTGCCACGGATCGGGAGATAGGGGATTCATTGGAATCCCCTATCTCCACCGTTGGTGGCAGCTAGGGGTTAACTCCAGGACTGGCGTCATCGTGCTATGCACGATGACGCCAGTCCTCAGGGGGAGTTCCCGGAGGCTTGGCCGACATCCAAGATGTCGGCCAGCTCCGGGAAAGGATCACGAACCGGCGCTTTTCAGCGCCGATTCGTGATCCGGCTCCCCAGGGGTTAATGAGAGCCACCGTTTGGAAGGGCAGGCTGTGCCCTTCCAAGCGGTGCCTTTCTTAACCCCCTGCTCCCCGGCGATCGGGAGGGAGAGAGGTCCGAAGGACCTCACCCCTCCCTTTCAGGCGCCTCCTCCGCACATGCGGGGGGGCGCCTGAATTAGATGTCATCGCGTAGCCGCAATGACATCTAATGTCCCCGCCGGGCTCCCGAGTGCTGGGCTGACATCCAAGATGTCAGCCCGCACCGGGGGGGCGCAGCAATCCGCCGGAATCCGGCGGATTGCTGCCTCCTGTGCTCGGATGCGCTGAGCGCGTCCGTAGCACAGGAGAACCACTTGGCTGGACGCGCTGAGCGCGTCCATAGCAGCCAAGTGGTTAAATGATAAATTAGTAGAATACCTAATATGTACTGTATATAACACAAGGAATGTGAGAAATGTCCAGTTACCCATGCACATTGTGTTTGCATGAGTTTGAACTGTCATCTCTATAAATACAAAGAAATGTCCTGACTGACTGACTGACTAATCAACGCCCAGCTCAAACCTAGGAACAAGAAATTTTGAAGGTACATTGTGTTTATGAGGTAGGCACCCACTAAGGAGGGATTTTTGGAAATTCTGCCCCTAAGGGTGTGAAAAAGAGGGGTGAATATTTTAACCCTTTCGCTGCTGGGCGATTTCACGCCTGGGTGCTAAGCTAATTTTTACCAATTTTGATCATCATGTTTAAATGTGATTTGAAGTCACGTTTTATTATACAACCCAGACATATTATATATTGTTCTTTCCAGCAGACTCGGCAGATTCATAGTATATCATTATTATATGTATACGTCATGTCCTGCATGAATATTATAACAACAAATGCAATAAAATTAGATTTATTTTCACATTTTATCATGAGAGCCTTTGCGATTATATTTTCTATGGGGTGTGGGGACTCGTTACATTTTTTGAGGGGAAATTAAGTGATTTTTTAGCAAGCACCCATAGAAAAATCGTTAGTGCAGCATCATTGTTCACATTATAATTGAAATGGGAACAATATTGCTGCATTAATAAAACAAAAATATATATTTTTTTTTTCAACGTATTATTTTTTTATTATTTATATTTTTAATAATTTTTTCCTTTAACTTTAACATGGTCATGTTTGGTATCATTGGAAAGGCCATGCTCTGGCGGTTCCAATGATACCAAACATTAACCCCTGGGGATTGGAAGATAGGGGGTTAATTGGAACCCCCTATCTCCACCATAAGTGGCAGCTAGGGGTTAGCTTGTGAACTGACATCATTGCGCCATGCGTGATAACGCTAGTCGGCAGGGGGAGATCCCGGAATCTTGGCCTACATCCAAGATGTCGGCCAGCTCCGGGAGGAGACCACGAATCGTCGCGAACAGGCTGTGCCCTTCAAAGCGGTGCCTGCCTTTTTTTCGTACCCCAAGCAGATGAGGAGGGAGAAAGGTCCATAGGACCGTTCCCCTCCACTTCAGGCACCTTTCCCGCACTGGTGGGGGGTGCCTGGAATAGACGTCATCACGCCCGGCGCGATGACGCTATTCCTATCTGCCGGGGTCCTGTAGGCTGGGCTGACATCAAAGATGTTAGCCCGCACCGGGGGCCCGCAGCGATCGGACGGAATCCCACCCGATTGTGGCTGCAAAGGGGGAACGCGCTCAGCCCGTCCTCCGCAGCCAAGGCTTTGTGTGGCTGGCCACGCTCAACACGTCTGCCGCAGCAAAGTGGTTAAACGGGATACCTATATCTCAAAAACCAAAGATGTTGCAGGCGTGAAAATTGATATTTACAGTCTTCTTGCAAAATAAAATATATGTACTTTACCATTTTCTGAAAATCTACTTAAGGGGGTGAAAAGGGGGGTGAATATTTGTATACCTATTTTTCCAAAACCAAAGATGTTACAGGCGTAAAAATTGTTTAAAAAAACTTGTGTTTCCCATTTTCCAAAGCTTCAAGTAAGGGGATGGGGGGTGAAAAAAGGGGAGTGAATATTTTAAACACCATACCTATATCTCAAAAACAGAAGATGTTACAGGCGTGAACATTTATATTTACAAAAACTAGTAACATACAGTATATTGCTGTTTTCAAAATATTTAAGTATGGATGACATAAAACTGTGCATTCTTGATTACATGTTCCTAAATGTGTGTAGGTGGTAACTATTTATTTGTTTTTATTCTCATACATATGTTTCTAGTGAAATCACCGAGAAAATTTAGTTCTAATAGTTCCATAGTGGGAAAGGAAATATGTTTGCTTTAAGAAAGACAAAGTACATGTATTTAAAACTTATAGTTTCAAGAAGCAATTCTATAAAAAAGTTGCTTTTTAACATTTTTCTAATTTAATCTTCCTTGTTTTTTTTTTTAGGTTTGACATCTTTGTAGATATTTTGCAGAAGCTTAGTATTATTTTAAAAAAATTATTACACTAGTACTTAAAGGGGAAAAACCACCAAAAAATGAAATGTCCTTATTGTGTTTATGTTTCGTGTTAGGTATTTTATACACTAGGTGTATCCACTTTGTGATCTTTTGTGTTGTAACCTGTCCCCCCCCCCAGTATCTTTACCTCACTTGGACTTGGTACTCACTGTGTGGCATTGGACATATAACAGAGTCTATGGGTCAGGCATCCGTCTCACATCATTGTATTGTGTGGGATGTATTCAAAGGACATCACTAGGGATAGATTAGAAGTCTTTTAAGCTTCCTGTCATAGCTCATTCAGCTGCCATCTCTTATCTAATTTAGCCTTGAGAACAATACCCTCCTGCTACCTTATCTAAACATTCCCTCCTCCACCTCATTAACTATTAAATAATGTAGATTGAATAAACAAGAGCCACAAAGTAAAGATATTAGTAAATGTTGCACCATGGGAAAAATAATAAAAATGGGAATGAGATCAAAACCTAACTTTATTTTTCTTTTTTACATGCGATTAGTTCAAACAAAGATAAAAAACAGCAGCATGAGTTTTACAGTATAAGGTAGTTTTATTTGTAATGCACAAATTATCTAGCTACAGTTTATGTACGTAACTGGTAGTGGTACTTTAATCTAGTAAAAGATTCTAAAAGAACTAAAGGACGTGGCCATACCGACAAGTCTGATGGCAGCATAGCTGGCCAGCTCCAATACCAGAGCATATATCAAACCAATACGAGAGACTTCTACACCACTATGGGCCAAACAAAATCACATCGCTGATCCAGCAATAGCAATCTTACAACATTCCAGCAGAGGCAGATGGCGAGCTAGATGGTTGTGATGGAACGTCTCTCAGCCCAGTCCCTTCTCACTGCTCCCAAACTAGTGTAGAGGTAAAGGAAGCCCTGAAAAGCCAGCCATCCAAGATATCGAGTTACGTTGGACAAACACAACCTTTTTCAGTCGTTTTTCAGACTATTTTCAGTTTGGGAGATTAAAAGGTAAATATATAGTAAGAACAAATCTAGATAAATGACATAAATGACATGGCGTAATAACGTCACAAAAATGACATTTAACACTGGCCCCCTAATGGTTGCACTCACAAGATTGTGGAAATATTCAGGCACATCAATAATGGATGCTCTCTGTTACCCCACTCTGGTCTCTTTTTGGAGTTGCTGGGCTTGGACATCACCTCCGAGTTGCTCCCTTTTTCTTGCCTGGCCTGTCACATTATTCCTTCCATGACGTCAATGCTCGCACACACCAGTAATTTGCTTTGTCAACAGTAACAACAGTTCTTACTGTTAACAAAGCAAATTACTAGTGTGTGCGAGCATTGACGTCATGGAAGGAATAATGTGACAGGCCAGGCAAGAAGAAGGGAGCAACTCAGAGGTTATGTCCCAAGCCTGGCAACTCCAAAAAGAGACCAGAGTGGGGTAACAGAGAGCAGCCATTATTGATGTGCCTGAATATTTCCACAATCTTGTCAGTGCAACCCTTAGGGGGGCCAATGTTAAATGTCATTTTTGTGACGTTATTACGTGATGTCATTTATGTCATTTATCTAGATTTGCTCTAACTATATGTATTTACCTGTCCTTTCCTGCACGTTTAGAGGAGGAGACGTTCCCAGAGCAAATAAGATATGCATTATTCCTTGTTTTGTTCTATTTAAGGGTTTTGTCACAATTTTTCTGTTTTTTTGGGAGATTAAAACCCCAGTTTACTGGCTTTTCAATTTCCATTAAAATTATGGATCGAATATTGGCTTTTGCGATTCAAACATCGTTTCTCACTACTATGTTTTTAATGGAAATATTGCCTTTAGCGATTCAATTCAAGTTTATTGGTATGCCGATTTCTGAAAAAATATCAAGTGCTAAAAGGTGTTGATATATGCCTTTTCGGATGCATGCAGCGCCATTTAATGTATTGTTCCAGCTTTTACCGTACTAAGATTGCAACTTCAAAATTGGAACGCCGGACACGTGCCTTGTAATATGAAGTCCTGCACACGCATGTCTTACTGTATACTCCGAAAATGTATGTCTTCTGTAAATTCCGGAAATGTACACTTGTGCTGTAAATTAGGGATGGGCTGCCGGTTCAATGCGAACATGAGTTTGCATCGAACATTGGTCGTTCAACCGTTCATCGAACATTTCCACGTGTTCGCCACGTGTTCGCCCACAATGCACCACAATGGACCACAATGCACTATGCCCTGGTCTGAAGCTTGTAATTGGCTACAGCCTTGCACCTGGCCACAGGTCAGGTGCAAGACAGGTGCAAGACTATGCCAATAAGGGCTCAGAGTCCTGATTTGGCAAATTTTGCCCAATCATGGGCTCACAGAGCTACAGTTGTGTTCAAAATTATTCAACCCCCAATGCTGTAAAGGGTTTTAGGGAATTTAGTGTACATTTGTAATTGTATTCAGAATGAAATCCTACAAGGACTTTTTAAAGAACCATATGCAACTAAAATGACATCAATTGGTTTTGTAATACAGTAGTAAATGTTTATTTTGTTAATTCTTCATTGACACAATTATTCAACCCCTTAAAGACTACCACTCTGAAGAACAGAGGTTCATTCAAGTGTTTTCAATCAGGTATTGAAAACACCTGTAGATGTCACGGAGCAGCAATAAAGCATAATAAGCACCAATTAGGCAGCTTTAAAATGACTGTGATACTCAGCTCCTTCTAGACATTTACTGGTGTGGTTACAACCATGGTGAAGTCAAGAGAATGGTCCAGGAAGACAAGAGAAGAGGTGATTACTCTTCACAGGAAGGGCAATGGCTATAAGAAGACTGCAAAGATGTTAAACATACCAAGAGAGACCATAGGAAGCATCATTCGCAAATTCAAGGCAAAGGGCACTGTTGAAACGCTACCTGGTCGTGGCAGAAAGAAGATGCTGACTTCGACTGCTGTGCGCTACCTGAAGCGTAGAGTGGAGAAAAGTCCCCGTGTGACTGCTGAGGAACTGAGAAAAGATTTGTCAGATGTGGGTACTGAAGTTTCAGCTCAGACAATACGGCGCACACTGTGTAATGAAGGCCTCCATGCCGGAACTCCCAGGCGCACCCCCTTGCTGTCTCCAAAGAATAAGAAGAGTCGACTGCAGTATGCCAAAAGTCATGTGGACAAACCACAGAAGTTTTGGGATAGTGTTCTGTGGACTGATGAAACAAAATTAGAACTGTTTGGGCCCATGGATCAACGCTATGTTTGGAAGAGGAAGAACGAGGCCTATGAAGAAAAGAACACCTTGCCTACTGTGAAGCATGGCGGGGGGTCAATTATGCTTTGGGGCTGTTTTGCTTCTGCAGGTACAGGGAAGCTTCAGCGTGTGCAAGGTACCATGAATTCTCTTCAGTACCAGGAGATATTGGATGACAATGTGATGCAGTCTGTCACAAACCTGAGGCTTGGGAGACGTTGGACCTTTCAACAGGACAATGATCCCAAGCATACCTCAAAGTCCACTAGAGCATGGTTGCAGATTAAAGGCTGGAACATTTTGGAGTGGCCATCGCAGTCACCAGACTTAAATCCAATTGAGAACATCTGGTGGGACTTAAAGAAAGCAGTTGCAGTGCGCAAGCCTAAGAATGTGACTGAACTGGAGGCTTTTGCCCATGACAAATGGGCGAAGATACCCATAGATCGCTGCAAGACACTTGTGTCAAGCTATGCTTCACGTTTAAAAGCAGTTATAACTGTAAAAGGATGTTGTACTAAGTACTAAGATTGAATGTCACTTGGGGGTTGAATAAAACTGATAATGATGTGAGCACAGAAAAGACATTTGTGCTTATTTCATTATAAATGTTACGTTATATTTGTCTGACCTACACGTGCCTCTTTGATTTAATTGTAAGCAAGATGACTGAATGATCAAAATCAATGTCAAACTGGCCAAAACACTAAATTTCAGTGGGGGTTGAATAATTTTGAACACAACTGTAAGTCCCGCAGCACACTATATAAGGCTTTCCTGCAGCCCTAGCGTGTGTGTTGCAGGAGTGAATCAGAGAGGAGAGGAGATTGTTGGATTTGCAGGGACAAGCTGGCAGTGGCAAGTAGCAGGGAACTGGCAGCCTGGCTGTGAAATATCATACCACAGTTGAATCAGAGTTCTTCTGTATATTTAATCTGCATCTTTATCTATTCAGAGTTGAATCTGGGTCTTGCCAGCTATCAGGGTGTATCACTGAATTATAGCAGAGTTCTGAAAAATCTGTATATGTTTAATCTAATTCTAGATACCATAGAATACCACAGTTGAATCAGAGTTCATCTGTATCTTTAATCTGTATCTTTATTCAGAGTTGAATCTGGGTCTTGTTGCCAGCTATCAGGGTGTTACAGCCTGCAGGAGAGGAAGTGAATTAGAGAGAGAGTAGAGGACATTGGCAGCCTTGCAGGGAAAATATCAGTGAAATCGCTGACTTATAGCAGAGTTCTGAATATCTTTAATCTAGATAACACAGTTGAATCAGAGTTCTGTATATATCCACTCTATATACCAGAGTTGAATCAGAGTTCTGCATATCTCCAATCTATATACCAGAGTTGAATCAGAGTTCTGCATATCTCCAATCTTTATAACAGAGTTGAATCAGAGTTCTGTATATCTCCAATCTATATACCAGAGTTGAATCAGAGTTCTGCATATCTCCATCCAATCTGTATACCATAGTTGAATCAGAGTTCAGTATACCTTTAATCTATGTATCACTCACCATGTCAGAAAGACCAAAAAGGACAGGTAGGCGCTCCCAGAAACAGATAAGAGGGCAAGCAGCCTCTGTGTCGGAAGGCTGTGCCCCCTGGTCATCATGGACGTGGTGCATCCTCTGCAGGGGCACACTTGTCCCTTCTAACTGGTACTAGCCATCTTATGCAGCAGCAACATACAGAGGATTTGGTGGATTGGCTAACCATCCTCCGAGTCCTCTGCCAGCCCGGCTTGTAGTGGTTTACAGTCCACAGCTACTCCTGCTGTAGCCTCACCATCATACACAGAGGAGTCAGCTGAATTGTTTGAATACAATGACAGTGACATGCTGCTTGAGGATGCGCAGCAACTCCAGTGCTCTGATGTTGACTCTGAGGTTGAGGAAGGGAGTAAAATCAGCCTAGAGGGAGGGGGTGCCAGTGACACACAAAGAACTGGCACTCATGTTCCCCCAGCAGCTGCAGCATAATGCTAGGTTGGCTCCAGTGATGAGGAGATAGGGGATGATGACAATGATGAGGTCACTGACTCCACCTGGGTGCCTGATTGAACAGAGGAGTCAAGGGAGGAGGAGGAGGCACAACAAAAACGAGGCACAACGTCCTCTATGAGCAACCGTAGCCAGGTCAAGGCATTAGAAGTCAGAGCTGCTCAGGTGCAGAGCACTGTTGTCTCAAAGCACACACCCAGGAACTCTGCTGTCTGGGAGTTCTTCTTCACATGTGCAGCAGACTGCACAGTTGCTATTTGTAAGCTTTGTATGAAGAGGATCAAGCATGGGAAAAGCATCAGACGCTTGGGTACCACGTGCTTGATGCGACATATGACCACCTGCTACGCAGGTTGGCACAACACTTTGCAGAGGTCCTCCTCCTCATCTGTCTCTACCCCCACTATATGTCCTGCCATGTTATTGTCTACAACCTCCACTGACAGGGATGATGCTACAGTAATGGGTGTACAAGATCCTTCCTCAGAATGTGACCGCATTCCATCAGCTGCAGATTTACGCAGTCAAATTTTGTTGCCGCAGCTGCTGCAGCGTAAGAAAAAATATAGTCCCAACCATCCCCTTGCACAGCGTCTAAATGCTAGCTTGGCAAAATTACTTGCATTACAGCTGCTGCCTTTCCAGCTGGTGGACTCTGCCTCCTTCCGGGAATTTGCCGAATGTGCTGTACCACAGTGGCAGGTTCCAAAACGCCAATCCTTTTCACGGAAGGCCATTCCAGCACTATACCAGCACGTGGAAGACAATGTTATGGAGTCATTGGGAACGGCAGTCAGCAGCAAGGTGCACATTACGTTAGACACGTGGTCCAGCAAGCATGGACAGGGCCGTTACATTTCCTTCACGGCACACTGGGTAACTCTGATTGCAGCTGGGAGGGATCCAGGATGGGGCTCTGTGCTGGAGCTTGCTCATCCACCACGCCTCCAGAAAGCTGCTTATATGAGGTCTGTCTGCTCCACCACCTCTTCCTCCTCCTTCTCTGTCTCTGGCGAAGTGGCAATGGGTCAAGCAAAAAGATGTCATACTGTGCTTGAGCTGGTTTGTTTAGGGGACAGGAGCCACACCGGGCCAGAAATTCTGTCAACTCTGCAGGGGCAGGCACAGAGATGGTTAACACCACGCCAGCTTGAGCTGGGAATGGTCATCTGTGATAACGGCAGGAACCTTCTCTCCGCCCTACGCCTGGGTAAGTTGACGCAGGTACCATGCCTAGCACACATCCTAAATCTGGTGGCACAGCGTTTCCCTATCCAGGTACCCAGGGCTGGCTGAGCTTCTCAGCCAGACCAGAAAAGTCTGCAGCCACTTCAGACGGTCATTCCCAGAAAGTGTTCGCCTGGCAGAAATTGAAAGAGAATTCCACCTTCCCACAAACTGTCTGATCTGTGACATGCCCACCAGGTGGAACTCGATATTGGCAATGCTGCAGCATCTGCACAAGCAGCAAAGGGCCATCAATGAGTACCTCTGTGAGTATGGCACAAGGACAGGTTCAGGTCAACTTGTTTTTTTTCCCCCGCAGTGGCTGATGATCAAGGATGCATGCACTGTACTGTCACAATTTGAGGAGGCAACGAGGATGGTGAGCGGGGACAGTGCATGCATCAGTGACATGATTCCTTTAGTGTTGCTGCTGGAGCACACTCTGTGGGGAATTATAGATGTGGGACTAGAGGCAGAGCAGCGGGAGGAAGAGGAGGACTTACCTAGCTCTCAAGGCCCCAGTCTTTATGCAGACAGCATTCCTGCGGGTCCCCAGATCAGACAGGAGGATGAGGAGGATGAGGATGAGGAGGAATATTTAAGTCGTGGGGGCATTGAAGGTGGGTATTCCTCAAGGGAAGGTTTTGTGTCACCAGAAACCCAAGGACTAGTACGAGGCTGGGAGGAGGTAGTGCATGATAGGGTCATCCTCAGCGACCAGGAAGACTTGGAAGCTAATGCCACCTCCAACCTATGCTGCATGGGCTCCCTTATCCTGCAAAGCCTGCTAAAGGACCCCAGGATTCGTGCTATCAAGGAGAGGGATCGTTACTGGTTGGCAACCCTTCTTGATCCACGATACAAGGGTAAGGTTGCAGAGCTCACAGAGGGAGGGCAGGATGAAACAACTTGAGGACATTCTAAAGCGACACTTGTTTAGCACCTTTACAGGCACTGGTAGTTTACCAAGTGATGACACAGGTGCTTCTGAGGCTGCAGTTGATCAGAGGAAGAGCTGTGAAGAGGGCAGCTTGACTGATGCCTTTTGCAATTTTTTTAGTCCACGACACCCAGGGACATCAAATGTAGGCACCCATTGCCAGCGTCTTCACCATATAGTGCAGGACTACCTAGGGGCAAGGGCAGACCTGGATACCTGGATAGAGCAGATGATCCATTGGCTTACTGGGTGTTGAGATTGGATCACTGGCCAGAACTTAGCCAATATGCTATGGAGCTACTAGGTTGCCTTTCATCCAGCGTGCTTTCTGAAAGGATGTTCAGTGCCGCTGGAGGTTTTGTCACAGACAAAAGAGTGCGTCTGTCAACCGACTCTGTAGACCGGCTGACATTTATAAAAATGAATCAGTCCTGGATCAGCAGCTGTGACTCCCCTGATGCTGATGTAACTGAATAGATCGAGGATCTCTTCTGCATTCCCAAAACCTCCACCACTGCACTCTTCCACAATACCTCAGAGGGGTTACGGACGGTGTGAAGGCACTGTTGCCGACACTAAAGGCACAATTTTAAAGCACCTATTGTTACTTTCATCCAACGCCTGCATAAGTTTCACCATAATTTAGCCAAAAAATCACTAAACTTGTTCTGCGTGTCCTAAAACATCTCCTCTTTTCACAGGCTGCCACCCCAAGCAGTTGTTTATGAATCGATTAAAGGAAAACCATTTACTGTCATTTGAAATGTCTTTTTTTTCTTTTTAACCTCCCTGGTGGTATTCCCGAGTTTGACTCGGGGTTAAATTTCACTACCGCGAACGGTAACCCCGAGCCACACTTGGGCTGGATGCATACTCAACTCCTCCTGCGCTCCCTGGCTGTCCCCCGCAGTGTGATCGCGGCGAGTTGCTTCCTGGTAAGGCTCCCTGCGAGTCACACGATGCAGGGGGCGAGACCAGCAGCAAACTTAGAACAAAATTATAATACACCATATAATCCAATGTGCAATGTTTATGAACGGCCACTAGGTGGCACTTCAGGATAAGAAATACACCACACATCGTCTCACCCTTGTTTTCAGACAGATTTCAGTGTTTTTTGTTGTATTTTATTGAATATCATTTATTTGCATTATTTTGGATAATTATTTTTGGGATAATAAATTATTATGTCGTGTTTCAAACTTTATCGGACTCAGTGTATTTACTATTTTTACTTTCAAGGACTCTTGATTGCACAGATTTCGGTGCGTGATTCCTAATTATTACATGCTAACTATGTACGAAAGCACGTTTCCTTTAAAAAAAAATTGAGATGCTTTTGAACACGACATTTTGAAAAAATTAGACCCACAGGGAGGTTAAATGTTTCTATACATCCTACAAATCCGCCACTTCACGGGCAGGTTATGGGGACCTCCTAAGTAGGGATGAGCGTTCGGTTCGGATCTGTTCGGAGTTCGATTCGAATATCGCCTGTTTGGCTGTTCATCGAACTCTGAACATTTCTGCGTGTTCGCCGCATGTTCGCCCACACTGCCAGGCTATCAGGGACAGTGTGTATCAGTGAGTTGTAGGAGATTTCTCAGAATTTGAATCTGTGTTGGCACTGCCAGGCTATCAGGGACAGTGTGTATCAGTGAGTTCTACCACAGTTCAGCAAATTAGAATCTGTCTTGCCACAGCCTGTTATCAGTGTGTATCAGTGAGTTATACCACAGTTCAGCAAATTAGAATCTGTCTTGGCACAGCCTGTTTTCAGTGTGTATCAGTGAGTTATACCACAGTTCAGCAAATTAGAATCTGTCTTGCCACAGCCTGCTATCAGTGTGTATCAGTGAGTTATACCACAGTTCAGCAAATTAGAATCTGTCTTGGCACAGCCTGTTATCAGTGTATATCAGTGAGTTATACCACAGTTCAGCAAATTAAACTCTGTCTTGGCACAGCCTGATATCAGTGTGTATCAGTGAGTTCTACCAGAGTTCAGCAGATTTGAATCTGTCTTGGCACAGCCTGTTATCAGTGTGTATGAGTTGCCCTTCAACAGGTTGCATCCAGCATGCTTTCTGAAAGGACATTCAGTGCCGCTGGAGATTTTGTCACAGACAAAAGCATGCGTCTGTCCACCAACTCTGTAGACCGGCTGACATTTATAAAAATGAATCAGTCCTGGATCAGCAGCTATCAAGCCCCTGATGCTGACGTAACTGAATAGATCAGGGATCTCTTCTGCATTCCCAAAATCTCCACCACTGCACTCTTCCACAATACCACAGAGGGGTTACGGTGTGAAGGCACTTGCTGCCACCAAAGGCACAATATTTGGGTGCAGTGCCACTGACGCCTATACCAGATTCATATCATTTTAATATTTGACCGCAGGGTCCAACCCTGCACTCTTCCACAATACCACAGAGGGGTTATGGTGTGACGGCACTGTTGCCGACACTAAAGGCCCAATTTTAAAGCACCTATTGTTACTTTCATCCAAAGCCTGCATAAGTTTCACCATAATTTAGCCAAAAATAAATCACTAAACTTGTTCTGCGTGTCCTAAAACGTCTCCTCTTTTCATAAAGGCTGCCGCCCCAAGCAGTTGTTTATGAATAGATTAAAGGAAAACCATTTACCGTCATTTGAAATGCCATTTTTTTTGTTTTTAAATGTTTCTATTAGACATGTGCACAGCACAAAATTTCGTTTTGAACTAATGGATTAGTCCTAAAATGCAATTTATTTAGTTGCTAAAGAAATTCATTTTCAGTTCTTTAGTATGAAAACTAATTTCATTCATCCGAAAACCAGTGGATACAATTACTATTGTAGTGGCTCCTCAGAGGGCTGAGATTGCTGGTTGTTACAGTATCACTCACTCTCAGCACAATGTGTCAGGCAAAGCTGTTACAGTAACTGACTGCTACTCATCACAGCGCTCAGAGTTTCAGTAAAACTAGTAAATAATATTTTTATTTATAAGAGGCTATAACAATATTATTTCCTTTTTTTACTGAAACTCTGAGCGCTGTTACAGTCAGTTACTGTAAAAGCTGAGCCTGATACATTGAACTGAAAGATAATATAACAAGCAGCCGATCTCAGCGCTCACAGCCACTGGATTTAAAGGGCTAAAAAAAAAAAAGGCTCCTCTCTGTATAATGTATACAACAACCACCTGCATTAATTAATGCCCCTCTCTGTATAGAACATCCTACTGCACTGGCATGTGGAGGGTGCAGAACTTTGGAATGCAATGCTTATCCAGCACAGGAGAGGGAACTTTTACTTAAACTTTGTATCTCTGTGGGGGAGACACAGGAATATAAAAGCAGGGGAGAGGGAAAATATTAACTTAAATCGGTCTGAAAGCTCAGAAGAGATGACTGGTGCAAATTGATTTTTAAAATAAAATCAAAGCACTTTAAATCTAGGGAAAACATTCAAATAAATCACACTGAAGGCTCATAATGACAGTAACTGTGAGAGTTAGATACTAAATGTATCAGACTTAAAAAAAAACTTTATAACAAGCAGCACTGGGAGAGGAGAGGGACTTTATATAAAACGTGTATTATAGATGAGGAAAGGGGGATTAGTGCTCCTGGATAATATAAAATGTATCAGACCTAAGCCCCTATTATGCAGAGCGGGAGGGGAGATAACACACGTTTTATAAAGTCCCTCTCTTCTCCCAGCGCTGCTTGTTATAAAGGGGTTTTTACTATCCAGCCCTCCTCTGTCATTAGCTTTCAGTGTGATTTATTTGAATGTTTTCCTTCTCCAGCTGCTTTTATCATCTTGTCTGCCTCATAGACATGCAAGGGTTAAGTAAAGGTTTCCTCTGTGCTGGCTGTCTGTGCTGCGAGTGAGTATTCTGGAGCTCTATCACTGTCAGATTTTTGGGTAGGGTGGGTCATGAAGGATTATGCATACAAATCTTTTCTGTAGATTTGCGATGTTGCACTTCATTACTGGTCTCCTTCACTCAATGTAATATCACAAAAAGGACTGAAACTAAAATGTAGTGCATTTTATTTTAGTTTCTTTCGTTTTTTGTACTGAGCAGTTTCGTATCTCTTGAGTCATACTAAAACTAAATTATCCCAAAATTCGGACTAAATCGTTTTAGTACTAAAACGAATGCACATGTCTAGTTTCTATACATCCTACAAATCCGCCACTTCATGGGCAGGTTATGGGGACCTCCTAGGCACGATATTTGAAGGAATTTTTAGTTTTTACTCTTAACCTTTATTTCATGGAAACTCACTGTTCCTTTAAAAACGTTTTATTTAAAACTTTTTGTCCTTGTTTCCTGTCCCCCAGGGCACTACCCGGACCCCCATACACCTTTTATGGCAAATATCTAGCATATATGCCCTCTTGGAGGGCACTCTAAAAATCGAACGTTTGGGTGCCATTGACTTACACTGAGTTCGGATCGTGTTCGAACTCGAACTTTTGAAATTGTTCGAGTTCGAAGTCGAACTGAACACGGGGGCGTTCGGCTCATCCCTACTCCTAGGCACGATATTTTAAGGAATTTTTTGTTTTTATTCTTAACCTTTATGTCATGGAAAAATCACTGTTCCTTTAAAAACTTTTTATAAAAACTCTTTATCCTTGTTTCCTGTCCCCCAGGGCACTACCCGGACCCCATACACCTTTTTTGGCCAATATCTTGCATATATGCCCACTTGAAGGGCACTCTAAAATTCGAACGTTCGAGTCTCATTGACTTGCACTGAGTTCGAATCGTGTTAGAGTTCGAATTCGAACTTTTAAAATTGTTCGAGTTCGAACACGGGGGTGTTCGGCCGATCCCTACTGTAAATCCCGTAATCACAAGTTTTTTTTTTATTTGTCAAGCAAAAGTTTTACTGTAAATTCTGGACCTGCGAGCTTATACTGTAACAGTGAGAATTTTATAGTACGTGCCAGCTTTAATTATTACAGTGAACTATTAAAGCAAGGACTTGAGGGTTATATTTATAAGTGAAATATTAAAGTAGGAATCTGTGGTTTCAAAATATGACTGTAAAGTGTTAAAGTTCGCACTTGCGCATGATTAATGTAACAGTATAAAAGTAAATCTACGGACTTGCTTAATATGACTCTAAACGTGTAAATGGTAATGTATGGACATGCGAGAATTAAATTAACATTGAGGAGGTTACACATTTATAGTGTAAATGTGAATCCTAATTAGGATCTTGCTGCAGAAAAGCACCTCACATACAGGGTTATCCAAAGAGATTCGAAAAGTCACCGCACGTTCGGTGACTTTTCGTTCTCTTCAATTCGGTTCCTTTTGCCGATTGCATTTCGGTGACCCTGCGGTGTATTCAAGCAAGCACCACAGGGTCCCCGAATTGCAGGGAAAAGCTGCCGCAAACCTGACGAAAACTAACCGAATGCACGCTGAAAACAAGCAAAAACATCTGGATTAACCTTTGAAGAAGCCGAACAGGAGCCGAACATGAGCCGAATCACACAGAGCCGAAGCAGCTGTGACGTAGAGGAGGCAGTGAATAAATTAGAAAAACCATTTGTATGAATCTGGGAAAATGAAACGCTGTTTGCAAAGAAACTACTGAGCGAAAATGTCTGAAATTTTCACAGGAGGTCCAGGGAATGATAATAAAGAGGGCTGTTACAAAAAAAATAAGTAAACTGAAAAAAAAAAAAAAATATGAAAAATGCTTAAAGTATCCTAAAAAATCTATAAATAAAGAGACTCTTTGCTGCAGAATTTTATAATGAACGGTTTATTAGATATTGAATTAAAACGGGAATATTTTTAACATAGAAGCCTATGGGATTCTCCTGAATAAATTTGCCGAATTAAACCACCGAATGGCAGGGCATTAGGGGAACCTTTCACTGCTGGTTTGTGTTCTCTGAATAGCCGAAGCAGTGCTTCTCTATGGGGATTTCACTGCCCTCGAACAGGCACCAAACAGGCACCGTATGTTCAGGCAATTCGCCAAGATTTGGCGAATTGCCTGCTCTCTGGATAGCTGAATGGCCAGGAAAGGTAACCGAACGCTGATTTTCAGCGTTCGGTTACCTTTCTCAAGCAATTCAGATCTCTTTGGATAACCCTGATAGTGTTGCTGTCACCAC